>JALIZH010022419.1:2500-16754 GCA_030522465.1 Rhipicephalus appendiculatus
GCCACTGATTAGATTAGATTAGATTAGATAGATAGATAGATAGATAGATAGATAGATAGATAGATAGATATATAGATAGATAGATAGATAGATAGATAGATAGATAGATAGATAGATAGATAGATAGATAGATAGATAGATAGATAGATAGATAGATAGATAGATAGATAGATAGATAGATAGATAGATAGATAGATAGATAGATAGTCTTTTTTGCTTTGTTAGAAACACAACAAATTTTTACTCTTAAGACGCCTGCCATATGTCTGTGGAAACTTTCTCTCTCTCTCTCTCTCTCTCTCTATGTTTCTTATGGGCTTGGCAATTCGCTTGCGGCAGGGAGGCGCGACGAAGGACAGACTACAAAGAACTATGTTTCTTAATCTAATAGGGAATCTATTAAACTCAGACTAAAACACCATGAGCAGTGGTCGCTAGAATGAACTGTACTTTAACCATTATCAAGGGACCGTTGGTAGCAGCGCTTTCAAATGTGAGATGTTGCGAGCATTGGTGTATGTACGCACTCCAAAGCACACAAGTGTCGTTTTTCTTTTCTTGCACCTCTTCCTTCAAGGAGGGTTCCAGAGTCCACTATTCGCTGCAAATCGGCACCAAGCGATGTGGATCACACGCTATCAGATTGCATTATAAGCAGCGCAATGTTAACGAGGACGCAGCAGATTCTCCGTATATATACTTAGCTTGAGCGCAAAAATATAGTACTTTACCTTCATCTGATAAAACTATTGCTTCAGCGCACAATAGGCTATAGCAAATGTTTGCGCTACTGTTCATATTTCACGAGACGTCTCTGTATAAAATGCATGAGAACAATACGCTCACAACGTTGGTGCTTACTGAAGGATCTGCAGAGCTTGGTTTTGCAGTAGAGGTCCTTCAGTATCGGCTTTAAATCGACCGGCGTCTCGATCACTGAAATACAGAGAGGCAGGTTACCCGGTTTACCGCCGACAATAAAGATTTCACTGGCACATCACAAAGAATTGCTACAGTTATTGAAGACCATTACTCCTGCCATCCGCTTAGCAAGATTCCCATCTTGTAAAGACTAATGAAAGTTAGTATGTTTCCGCTAACAGGGCGTAAGTTATTGGATATGTTCGAGGCTGGATAAGCCACCAAACGTACTTTGTGTACACAAAACATAACAGTACCTAGTAAAAAAAAAAAAATCAGGCATATCCACGAAGTGAATCATGACGGGTGGGCGAAGCTCTGGGGATCGTTCTTACCGTAAATCACACGTGACATTGCCTACTCGCGCATGTAAATGAGTGACAAAGCGTGTGTACAGTATATACAATGTGTTTTTGCCGTTGAGCCGGCGCTTCCCGCATCCTCAACCTCGGGGTAGCAGCTTGTTGTCGGCGTTGCTGTTTTGCCTTTCGCGGGCGAGAGCGCGTTCACGATCGTTTTCATCCATGGCAGAAAGAGAATGTGTGGTCTGGAACGCGTTTATTCTTCACCGTCATCACCGTCATCGTTATGACGTATAGTGGGTACATTCCATGTGCTGTGCCGTGACGGCATAAAGAGAATGTGTGGTCTGGAACGCGCTTATTTTTCATCATCAGCGTCATCGCCATCATCATGGCGTATAATGGTTACCTTGCATGTGCTTTGCCGTGATGGCAGCGTCATCGTCATCGCACTAGCGTGGCTATACCGGGGGGAGTGATTGTGATGAGTAAAGGAGGGGCACGAGGCGCGTGCCGAACGGGCAAGCGCGGTGACGATGCGCGAGGAGAAAAAAAGTCACCCGATGGCACGCGCACCAACCACGTCGACGTAGAGGATTGGCCAGATAGGGGCTCGTGCCACGCGACCCGAACCGTGATCGAGAACCCCCGAGGAAGAAACGTCATTGTCCTGTGGAGCGCCGAACGAGGAAGGTCAAGGAGTCAGCGTCGCTCTCGCGGCGAAAGCAGCAGGCGCCCGGATCTGGAGTTGGCAGCGTGAGGGTGCCGGGAAGCAGCCGTCGACCTCGGGAGATGCCGAGAGACGCTCCCCGGACCTGCGGCAACTCAGCTCAGCGGTTCCCGGTGCTCCTGCAGCGCTTCACCTTCCTAACAGGACGGCTGCGTCCCACATGACAGTCCCCGGAGCGCCACGTCGTCGGTTCGGCCGGACGGTACTTAGGAGAGGCCGAAGACGCCGTTAGGCTTAACCTGCCGAGACCCACGACGACCGGGTAACAAGGGAGAAAAGCGGATCGACAGGCGGATGCTGACAGACGGCGACCGTACGACCGCTTCGAGAACGTCAGCGACGGACACGACGTGACGGCGAGGCTACGTCGCTTTCAAGCCAACGCCACGAACAGTAAGACGTTCGATCAGTGCGCGACCGCACGCGAGTAGCCAGAGAGAAGCCATAGCAGCCATAGTGGCTAGAGACTGGCTAAGGGCTAGAGGCGAACTTGAGTTAGTTCTTGTTTCGGTTTTAATGTTCTTTTTGACGCGAATTGAGTGTTTGTTGATTATGGTGTGCCTCTTTGTTAGATAAAGTGCGTTTGCTGTGCTACCTCCGACTCCCGTGTCTCTCTCAATTCCATCCACTGCAAGCGCTCCCGAGATAATTCGTGACAGTGATGGACAAGCCTCGACTTTAGGGAGCGTCGCCCCTAAAAAGACATAGGGCAGCTTGCACATGGAGGCGCAATGCTAAAGAAACCGCGGAGCTGATGGGCACCTAGGTAGTCCTGGCTGTTGCTGTTTTGCTAAGTTTTACTATCTTTTCTTTCTTTCTTCCTCTATTTCTTTCTTTTTATCACTTTTCTCTGGTTTTTTGTGTACGTCTTGCCTCCGTTTATTTCTATTTCTTTCTGTCTGTTTCTGTTTGTCGGTCTTTTTATCTTTCTTTCTCTTTCTTTCCTTTATTTCTCTCTCTCTCTATTTCTCACTTCATCTTTCTTTCTATCTCTTTCTCTTGCTCTTTATTTCTTTTTCTCTTTGATTCTCTCTCTTTATCTCCTTCTTTCTTTCTGCCTTTCGTTCTATTTCTCTCTTTCTCTTTCTTTCTGTGATGTGATTCACTCTCTCCCCTACTCATTTTCCTCTTCCGCCCTCTCAATCTGACTTCCTTAACCTCACTTCCCGTTTCCCACCCCCTTGCTACACCATACCGTACAAGGCTATGCTATGATCTGCCATAGCGGGCTTGGATACCCGAGTGGTTAAGACGCTCGCCTTCAGATCGCGAGTGCGCGTGTTCGAATCTCGCCTAGCGAAAAAAATTTGCCCCCAAGAATTTTTCTCTTCCTCTGTCTTTCTCTCTATCTCTCTGTACTCGTTACCTCACCCGTCAGAGTTATTGCATCCCGGGCAGGAGAAATGGGCGTGCATATTCTGGGAGCGAAACAGAAGCTGAAGACGACGACGATGCAGAGGAGGACGAAGAGAGCGTTTGCCAGTTCATGATGATGACCATTGTCTGTGCCCCGCCCAAGGACTAACTGCCACAGTAAACAGCCCCGCTGTTAGAAATACTACGAAAGGCCCTCTAAGACCAAGCACTGCCGCGAAAGCTCGATAGAGTCGCTGTATGGAGATTATGCTGCACAAATTCGACAAACGTGCACATAAGCACGCACAGTTTATGGCGCTATAGCTTGCATTTGTACTGGCCTGGCAAGAGTTGCGACGGTGGAGGTCCCCGCAATGCTGAAGATTACAAATAATGATTGTTACGAGTATTGTTACTGTAAGACAGGCGTACGGATGCAGACGAATGATTGAGCAAAATTATTGGACAACGCAAACTCCGCCCTAGAGAGTTTTCGTGCCTCCGTTTCAGCAAGACGGAGCTCGTTCGATCTATATACATCCGTTATAAACGTTTGGTAAATTGTAGGAAAAAGCCGTCGACGGTATGCGTGGCACTATTACCGCCTAATCAATGAAACACAGTTGAGCCAAGAAAAGCCTTTGTTGTTTTAACTGAAGTGTAACGAGTATGACCTGTATTGAAAGGAAGTAATGTGGATGAGAAAGCACCCATTCCGTCGGTGGTATCGGAACCCACAACCTTTGGCAGTGGTAAAAATAATGGTGCCTACCATTATTTTTTACCCGTTAATATCAGTAATCCAAATGCAGAAGTGGGCTCTAACTAGTATTTCTAAAGCCAATAGCTTTATATTTCAGTGGACTCACTTAACACATTAACGACACACTAACAACGAGTTGCGCAATCACAGCCACGCAACTTCTGCAGCAGTAGCGCAGAGAAATCACCATTGGGGGCGAGCGGCGACAGCCAGCGCAAGATCATCGGTTAGAAAGGCACATTAACCTTTTTTATTGCGATAGCAATTATATGGACACTCTCGGCTGCTTTTGCCGTCGGCGTCGCCGTTGGCCGCCGCCGTCATCCCCCGTATATGTATATGTATATATATAACCGGCCCCGCCCGTCGTTCGTGAGCGTGAAAAGACGCGAGGGGGGGGGGGGTCCCTCGAGCGACCTTCGATTTTACGAGCGCGGTCGTCGCGGGCGCGCGCGTTATCTCCCCTTCTCGGCGGCCGACAGCGGGGGGCCGGTGTACCCTTCTACGTGCTGCGCTCTCAACGCGAAGAGAATGTAGTGAGCAGTGTCCCTGGAGCGGCCGTACGCTCTTAAACCAGCGTTTTCTAGAGTTGCGTGAGATCGGATCCAAAAGAGTTAGCTGTCAGCCTCACTTCGTAAAACATTACAATTTGTTGCTATCGCATTCATTGCTTCACCCTTGCGGTGAAACTAACTTTTAAATGAGTTTGTCACGGATCGCGCCGTCATTTATACTCTTTTTGAAGCTTGCTGCGAATAATAAGATTTTTTAGGATGACAGGCATTATTCTATGCATGCTTCCCGTGAAGATCGTTTTAACGAGACCCACACTACATATGAAAGCCTGTATACCTTACAAACAAGGTAAAGAGCGCGCACCTTTGGTGATCTCCTCTTTGAAGGCGAGCACAAAGAACAGCATTCCGATGAATACGAGGATGATGGCGGCCGATGAGACGAAGATGCACATCTCGTACATACGCCTGCTCATCTCATACCGCGCCCTGCACGGCACATGAAACAGGCATATATAAGAAAAGTCACGAATCGGCTAGCTCGTGTTACACTATTCAAAGCCATTACGACCTGTTATAGGGATAAGCATCGTCAATACCCACCTCCTGCAAAGGGGCTGGGAAAGGCTAATGAACGCATCTTGCTACGACTTTTCACTAATACTTTATTGTGCCCGGCAATCTTGAAATATTTCGATTCTTTCTTCACTGGCAAGTGCCAATACTGTGGGGAGGTCTCTGACACCTATACCACATGGTTTGGGCTTGCCAGCTCAACGCAGCTCTTCCCCCCCCAACCCTAACCCAACCCGAGAGGAGTGGGAGGCGGCCCTGCACAGTTGCTCGAACCTTCAGGCCCAAAGGGCCTTGGTCCGGAGGGCTAAGCTAGCGGCTGTTACCGATGGGGTCCCGGAATAGGGACTCCACCCATGGCGGAGCCTCTGAAGGGCTGCACCTCTCTTTTTGTTTTGAAATAAATGTTTTCAATCAATCAATCAATCAATCGAAGAATAGTTTACTCGCTGACACCCGAACATCACTTACTCAGTTTATCATGGAATTAACGGCTCCTGATACAGTGCTTTTTGACCATGTGCGTGCGTGCGAGCGTGCGTGCGTGTGAGCAAGTACAAAGCGAGCCCATTTACAAACATTCCTCAGCGCAACGCCGTGACACACGCAGTAAATGACTCAGTTTTTAGTCGTCTCGCCCACGTAAAAGTGTCTCATCAAAAAAAAGAAAAAAGAAACCGCCAAGCCTGCGCGGCACACGCATCACAGTCACAGTGAAAGCTGGTGTAACGGCCTTTCTAGGGGCTGCTGTTAAAGGCCAACTCCGGCGATTTTTTGACCGTGTCAGGATAATGGTGCTTTTATGTTCCTGAGACACTCTTGTCACGCGCCCGATAGCTGAAATGCTCAGCAAATTCGAAAATAATTTTTAATAAGCAAAAAAGGCGCAATACCGAAACCGAAACCCAACCGAGTGTACTGTCCAAGTATGACGTAATAGTTTGTTACGAACCGGAAGTCGTGCAAGGCATGCTGGTCCCGCCGGCGCGGAATATCACATGCTCCTCCACAGAGAACAGAAAATCGCGCACCAAACCAGCGAAGCGCCGGCCAAACACCGTCAGCTTGTGACCAGCACAATATACGCTGTAGCGGCTAAAGTTAGCGAACCCATCAATGCGTCACTTCCGTCGACCGGCAAACCAACACGTCACACAGGCAATGTTGCCAATAATTGTTGGAAGCCGGGTGGGCGTTTGCAGACAATCTTTAAAATTCATTTACAAACAATCAGCGCATGTCTCAAGCTTGAAATTTGGCATAAATGACGGAAATGTGCAAAGGAACGTACCCAGCGAATTTCATAGAGATCCATTGACCTCGAAAAACCTCCGGAGTTGGCCTTTAACTCCCTTGTGCATCCAAAGGTGCGGTTAGTTGGCCGCGTTGGTTGTACGTGTATACTTCAAGGAACGGCGCAAAAAACAACAGCACAACATAATTATGCTATTGTTACTCACTCTGCAGAAAAGTGACGTACCGTATACACAACTGTAAGGCGGTATGTGCGCTTTGTTGATGCGGTGGCTGATGACCATGAAAAGTCATTGCTGAGCCGTTTGTAATGGGTTGGAAGCTTTAAACGACCCACTCGGTACGCAATTCGCATTGTGCGACGCCTGGTTGTTATTTTACTCTTCTATCATGCTATATTACATATGTTAACGTGATTCAAGCACCCGCGTGGCTCTGTGGCAGAATACTCGACTGCTCTCTGCCTTCTAATAAATTCTCTCTCACTCTCTCTCTCTCTCTACTCGACTGCCACAAAGAGGGCCCGGGTGCGAATTCCATCCGATCATGGATATTTTTTTCTCATTTCGAGCTCTAGCGGTTACGGACACCGGCGGCGGCGGACAGCTACTCCACCAAAATCGGCTGTTGTGGTCTCCCGGCAGTTGTCTCATAAAAACTTCCGTGAGAGGTGGAGTCAACTAAAAGTCTACCTGAACCGATCATATTAAACTTCATCGGGAATGCGCTAGGAGACAAGTATTTTGGCGCAATTTCCAGTTTGTTTCCGCCTAGTATGTCCATTTTGAACCATATGTTTGTGTCGAACAAGTGTAGATCGCGCGCGTGCGCGCGCGCACATACGCACGCACAACATCTGAAAAATATTAAGCACCCTGCATTTGATCGTAGGATCAGCATATTTTATATTTTGGCCCTCGTGGTTGCTTTGAAAACGCGGGTTCCATACACGACCACAACAGCAGCGTTTCGATGGGGTAACGTTTTTTGTTTAGTTTTTTTTCATCTTTTATATTTGTACCTTAAAGGGGTACTGACACAAAATTTCGCGGCCGAGATAGCATGCGGGATCGATTCCCGTAAACATGCGTATACAATCTGCAAAATATCAACAGCTAATCTAGCTTGGAAGGTATTTTAAAGCAATTTTGAAGTTTGAATTTTGAAGGCATTGACACCATCAAAAGGGACCCCATGGGGACCCCCTTACTTCTCTCACGTCAATAAAACAAGTTATGATGACGTCATAACCGCCATTTTTCTTTGCCGCGTTTGTTCCGGCTGCTCGTGAGTCCGTTGCCACGGCGCACGCGTTGAATGTTTTTTTTGTTTTTGGAATTTCCTTTTACTGGACGCAGCTATTGAGATGTACACCCGACAGCAAGAGTTTAATGGACATGGGCTCCACTGCACATAACAATTTCTGCTCCGCGCTCGTTTCGCAGAAGTTCTGGCGTCGGCGTCGGCGTTGGCGTCGTTGGTTGTGAGCGAAAAATCATATCTTGTCCGTCACCAAAAAATCGAGAAAGATGCAAATAAAATAAATAATAAAAATTTCTGGATCCAAGTGATCGAGGATCGAAGGCCATCTGCGTGGCAAGCAGGTGTTGTACAACACAGCCACAATATTTGTTGAAACTGCTTTGGAAAAAAACACTATATGAATGTCATGTAGTGGAAGGAGTCTCCTTAACGCATCCTATATTGCGTGGCCGAAGCGTGGAATCGTGTCAGGCGTCAAAAGATGTGAATTGAGCAACGAGTGGGTGTTTTAAAGGCCCACCCATTACAAAGCGCTCAGACATATTTGATCACCAGCAGCAGCAGAACCATAAACAAGAACAGCTGCGTAGGTTCGCGTTTTACGCGTCGTGGGCCCTCCGCTGATTCGCAAAATGGATAATTATGGCGTATTGGCCACCTAACAACTGTGCTCGCATTAGGCATTCAATGATACTTTGAAATGGCCAATGTTACGCGCGCAGTCATTCGTTTCCTTACGGCATGGTCGACGAATGCACCGAGAACCGAAGCAGGCTAGCAGTTCAGAAGGCGATGCGCACGAGGCCCGATTACGCTATCGCGATATGCTCTTGAAGGCGAAGCTCAAGCGTCCTCAAATTTTATATACCGAGTAACTGTATTGGTGGTAATAACTACTCAAGGCTGGAAGATTTGACTGAAGGCTATGTTTCCACACGAAGCAAGAATATAGGTTTTTCTAAAATTTCACGTCCCGTAAACTTTTGCTCTTGGGTGTACTACATCAAGCAGAGCATCAGCGAACACGATGACCGAGACGTTTCGTGAGCCTCAACAGGCCTGCGCATCGCGGAACGTCATACAAATTTGAATATGACCATCCACTTTTGTGCTGCGTACCTTTTGGAGCAATGGACCAAGAATACGGCTGCAGGAAGTACAAGAAGTTAAAGCTCAGAGAAGTCGCATATAGAGAATATAAAATATCGAAAAACAATGCTATTAGAACAATTACACCAGCTAAGAAATTATGAAATGTGTTTACAGTATAAAAACAAACAAACAAAAAAAAATCGCCAGGCCTGCGCGTAACGCGCAGCACAGCTACAGTGAAAGCTGGGAGACCGGCCTTTTTAGAGCCTTTTTAAAACACACTTGGGGCAACTGCAAGCGCACTTGGATGGTACCTACTACGCCATAAATCATTATAATTTTTTTGTAGTGGGGAAGTGTCTACTATGGCATTATTCGTCATTCTTCAGAAAAGCGCGGTACCCGCTACACCCTTGTAACGCATTATGTGCATTTTGTTGATGCTGTGGCTGACGACGATGAAGTATTATGCCTGAGGCTTTTGTAATGGGTTGGAGCATTGAACGCCCCACTCGTTACGCAATTCGCATTGTGTGACGCCTGGTTCTTACTTTACTGTTCTAAAACGCTTTAGAACACACGTTAACGCGATTCCTTATCCGACATGAAGCCTGCATAGGGTCAGTTTGCACAGCAGTTTCAAGCAGCGGCGTAGCTCAGTGGTAGAGTGCTGGGCTGCCACGCAGAAGACCCGGGTTCGATTCCCATGCTGTCATAGGTGTTTTTTATTTATTTAGTTGTTTTCTTATTTCGTGCGATATTGGTTACGGACACCGGCGGTGGCGGCGGCGGCGGACAACTACGACGCAGGAACGACCCTTCTTGTGATCTCATACGCTGTAAAAACTAAAGCAGTAATCGAGTTAACTGTCGCTATTAAAAAATGTCAAACGCAGAAGGGCAGACCCACGCGTGACCTTGTTTAGTATTCGCAAATAACATAAGATCACTGGAATACTGCGTATACTCACTTTGCCACCACGACTTTCTCTTCCCCTTCAGTCACTGCCGCGGGACTATGCATATCGCCGGACATCGCTGGGCTTTGTGAACCGCTGCCAGGCATGGGGCTGGCCGCACCGTCAATGGAGCTAGCGGGGCTAGCAGCACCGCCGACGTGCCGCTGCCTCAGCTCTTGGTCCCTGCTCAAGGAAGCGTGGGTAACATCATAGGCGTGCGCAGGGTTCCCCTTCAGGGGGGGCAGGGAGGGGTGAAGGTTCATCGCAGCGCCCCCCCCTTCCTATTAAGTCAATGTATGGGGCAGAATTTGCGCCCCCCCTCTCTCAGGTGACTAGGGGGGGCGGCCGCCCCCTCTGCCCCCCCTCGTGCGCACGCCTATGGGTAACATGATGCAGTCGTCGCTGTGGGCGCGTAAATTGCGATTACTTCACCCGATATGCAGTAAACTTTTGCCCTTTGCTCATCATCTAACGCGGCCAGCGTGGGAGACCTGCGATGTGTATTACGATTATTGACTCTGTTGGACAGGGGTCTCAAACTCACCTCATCTGGCGGGCCGCAGTCATGAAATTCAGTCTCGCAAGGACCGGGACAGTGAAGAAATTTGGAGCGTGAGGGGGAGAGAGGGGGGGGGGGGGGGTTGATCAAAATGTCAGTTAACGTAGCCAGTTGACCGGCATTTACCTTATCTCATTTATAGGAAATTTCTGAAGGGAATCTGACGTCAGGTGTCTTGAAACATATCGATACCGATTTCCAGAATAACTAAAATCTGGACGACAGTTGTATGAATTATAAAGTTCTTGTTCAACGGTTGCGTTTGAACAAATGATGACCGCATGGGGTGTCTGGAGAAAAAAAAAATGGCTGAAGCCAATCATGCCTGTGTAGCTCATCAACATTATTTAACAAAAACGAAAAAAAAAATGCCCCCCAAAAAATGGCAGAGATGCCTAGAGAAGAGAGGGGAAGCGTAGGAGAGGAGAGAGAGGTGGGACGCGCATGCGCAGTGGGAGTGTGGACGGCGCGGGCAGGGATGCCTAGAGGAGAGAGGGGGAGCGTAGCAGGGGAGAGAGGAGGGGAGGCGCATGCGCAGTGAGGGTGTGGTTGCCGCGGGGAGGGATGCCTAGAGGAGAGAGAGGGAGAGAGGAGGTTTTTTATTTTAATTTTTTTTGAAAGGGTTTGCGCATGCGCAGTAAGGGTGGTCACGCCGCGCACCACCACCACCGGAATAAGCTTCGTCATAAGATGCTTCACATCTAACACCTGCCGGCGCGCACACCTCCTCAACCTATCCTCCTCCTCCTCCTCCGCGGACAACGCCGCACAACGCCAACGCCGGATGCCTGACATAGCCCGACTATGAAATGCATTCGCATTTAAAAATATACATAAGAAAGTCATGCGCGGGCCGCTCGCGAGAGGTCAGAGGGCCGCGTGTTTGAGACCCCCTGGGGCATCGGTGATGAAGCGTGCTGCCTGTGTTGATTATAGGAAGCATTAGAATATATTTTTATAAATATTTCGTGAAATCCTTTGCATTACCAGTATATTTGAATATCGGATCTGTTATTACACTCGATTTTCCCCACAGGCAATGATAGATGTCTCGAGCCTCGTTGCTTCCGTAATTTTGAGGCATTAAGCTGCGCGTACAGATTATACGCTAGAAAAGAAAGGTCCGTTCCTCGAACGAGAATTAATTCCGACAATAAATCTTTGCATTTCTTGCTACTGACCACGTCAAACACATATGAAACCAACGAACATAACATATTTACCTTGCACATCACAGGAATTGAACAGATATTTTGTGATGCTCAGTAGATAGCTAGGTATTTTAACTGTTCACAAGAGGCCACCTGAGTATTTCATTTAATACAACGTGCACACGTAATTGTAGCATTTTATTATGCTCTTTTCAGACGTGAGAGCATTTCAGAGCAGTAGATGAGAACGTTTATTTTTTCAATGGCCATTTTATTTGAGCGTAACCTTGTCTGTATAAATAACGTTATCGCTTCGATTATTGTCTGGTTTTTGTCGCTCTGGCGTGTATTTCATTATGGTAGGGCCTCAAGCACACTCAAGCTACACTTTTGTGGCTTTTACTCTGTGGCGATTTCTACCACCTTGTTGGTCGAGAAAAATAAAGGCAGTTTTCGATTCAACCGTAAGATATTTGAAGTCACTCATACAGTTTCACTCTCTTTTATGCATCCATTTCTATATTTCACGTAGGGAATCGATCACGTTTACGTCATTGTATTAGTGCTATTCACGGAACATTGTTATAGTATTGGAATTCCCGAAGTAGGAACTGTCAAAGAGCTTTCCTTGGAGGGAATGAATCTAGACAAATGCGATTGTGGCAAACAGTGCGGAAGCTGCCAATAACATATCGCAGAAAGCGCGTGTTCATTACCAATAGGGATAAAAAAACGACAATATCGAACCCTTGAAAAAAGCCATGCGCACAAGCATCATATAGCTAAACAAAATAAATTTAAAAAGAGAATAGAAAACAATGCATCATGTACTTGAACTACTCATCATACAATATGCTTATGAACACTTATTCTACACATTAAACAATTCGAGTCCAATAATGTGGAAATGAAATTCTCCTTACCTAAGACCTTCAAGGGTTGTGACCTGAAAGAACTTGATATCAGATGTGATTTAATACTGTCATAATATGCCTGAACACGCGGCAGTGCCACTTCCCACAATTGGTTCGAACTCTAGCAAGGAGTAGACTGCGTTGAACTAAAAATCCTGGGTTAATAGCATTAATGAGGATACTAAAATTAAAACAAGCATCACCTAGCTTTTTCTTTACGAGGCGAAGCATGTTTAGTAACAGCTTACGACTGCGCGAAATGTGCGAAATTGAAAATTTCAGGAACCAGAAGGTGGAACCATAGCAAGGTGTAAACGGCTGAAATGTTATTAATCGTAATGCCTGCTTTTGTAAGACTCCTTCTGGCTGTTGCGTGTGCTTGGAATATACATTAACCAAGGACGGCAGGTAGCACGAAATGCGGCTGTGTGAATATGCGTAAAACAGAAGCGAGAATGCATTGTTGAAGTACGAATGCGTTTTGACAATGATCTGGACAGCAGGGTTGTGCTGCACAGGGCTGGGCAGTATCGAAGATACATGAATCTTAGATACTATCCTAGATACTCTTTAGGTACTTCGTATCTGTGTCGCGATAGGTCCCACAGGACGAGTATCTGTATCTGTATTTCCGACACATTCAATAATGTATCGTGTATCCTAAGATTCAGGATACTGCTATCGCAACACTACCGTGCGAAACAATAATCGCTTAACTCCGCTTCTCAAGCTGGTACTGGTACCACTAAACCACCTGAATAAAACTAAGGGCCGGGACATCATTTTTTATCTTTCCGCCAGAGTCCACTAGTGACGGCAGGCGATGAGGTGTGCGCGTTTCTTTTGGTGGAGCAGAGCAACATAACAGCGCTCGCGCTGTCTCGACAGAAATAAGCGTATAGCGTATGTAATGACAGTTTTATGTGCTCTACACATACACCAGTGATGTTCCGTGCAGGGAATTTTCCCTTTTTCAGGGAATTTTCGACAGTCATTTTGGACGAAAGGGAAAAAGGGAATCTTCGCGATATTGCAGGGAATTTTGAGGGGCGGCGAAATTTTTTTTTTATAATGATCAAAAGACGGTAGACATGAGGCTTTCGCATGTCGCAATCGTTTCTGGCGCATGTAGCGCGCCAAACCAAAGCCTCTAAGGTTCGTTTTTAAAGACCATAGTATTTCTTGGGATAATTCAACGCAGAAACATTGATGACATTGATTTGACTGACTGCTGGTTTGTGTGGCCAGCGATTCAGCTGCCCGGCGAAAGTTTAAGCTCGTGCTCAAAGCCCGCCCATCTTGATCTGGTGAATCTGTTCATACTTATCAACATTGTCAATCATAGATACAGAGCGTCTGCTAGGCACATTAATGTACGCTACGTCACTCAGTAACAAAAAAACAATAATAAACCTTCCTTCTTATGCAGTGGCCGTGTGCATGAGCATGTACAGCATTCCTTCCCCATCGCATACCGCTTAAAGCGAGCTCCAAGGTAGCTCTTTCCTAGTATTAAAAGCCGATCTCAGAGGCGATGCTTTGAGTTGGGCAGGAAAGAAGAGAAAGCGATGGGAAGAGCCTGAAACACGTCGAACA
The DNA here is from genome assembly GCA_030522465.1 of Rhipicephalus appendiculatus. Lineage (NCBI taxonomy): Eukaryota > Metazoa > Arthropoda > Arachnida > Ixodida > Ixodidae > Rhipicephalus > Rhipicephalus appendiculatus. The sequence continues at coordinate 16,449 of JALIZH010022419.1, forward strand.
CTATATATATATATATGTATATATATATATATATATATATATATATATATATATATATATATATATATATATATATATATATATATATATATATATATATATATATATATATATATAGACTTTTTTGTGCAGGGAAATATGCGGGGGATTTTTGGCTATGTATGCGGGGAAAAAATGCCGGAAATAGGGAATTTTCGGGCCTCGGAAAGGGGAATTCTTCTGTCCAGGACGGAACATCACTGACATACACAATGCTTCACAAAAAGGAAATCATGCCAAGGCCTTTTATTGCAAGTCTTGTGGTTA
>JALIZH010022420.1:0-33913 GCA_030522465.1 Rhipicephalus appendiculatus
GTGTGTCATCGGGTGCGTCCATAACTTGTGCACCTTCTCGGGAAAGGTTTCCTTTCCGCCGAGACATTCCCCTCGCACCAACGTGTAGCAATGGATGGGGATTGGGGTGGGGTGGAAGCAGCAGGAAAACCACCACATATGCAGCGACTCATACCTTTCACTAAATTTTGTTGAATGTGAACCCTCAGAGGACCAAGGATTGCTACGAAAAGACACTTCAGTAAATGAGCCTTTCAGAAAAAGCAGCCTATGCTGTCGCTGAGCCAGGTTCAACATCTACAGCGTTTCACAAAAAGGACAACATTTTTTTTTTCACAGCAACTATGCAATTCCAAATTTGCTTCTTTACTGAAAGTTATCAACTTCATGTTTACAATGCTGACTGCCTGACAAGCTTATATGAAGCTGATGTTCATTACAGCTGTTATGAAAGTGCTGCAACCCACCACCACAAAGGCTCCCACAGGCTCGACTCCCCAAAAGGGCCACAAACCCAGCTGCGTGCAGAACGTGCAGCCCCCTGTGCAGTGCCCTCTTCCTTGGAGGTCTCAGACACTGGACGTACGTGTCCTTCAGAGATGCCGACACGTCCAAACCGCGCCTTCTCCTCCTAGCGCCTCAGTACACTTTGCCTGCACTACACGATACTTCGTGTCGTATATTGTTCTTGTCAGCATGCAGATGCTGATGAGCTCTCGTGCTCACCAATAGCATCAGATGCGTGGCTGCTGTCACCCCTCTTTTACCAATCTTGAGCCACCACTCAGCTCCACTGACGCTTTCAGAGCAGCGCAAAGACCTGTCCCTCCTTGCCTTGTTGCTCGACTACCTTACCGATGCATTTTTTGTCCCTTCGTTGAGAGCGCTACGCCGCCAAGCAGTCTACTTTTTCGTGCAATGCAACATCCTGTACCGCCGCAATTACATGCCAGACAGTCGGAAGTGGCTCATTGCTGTACCTTGTCATAGCGCACTGCGACATCTGCACGAATTTCCATGCAGATCCCCAAAAGTGGTCACGCTGGCATCCTGAAAACCTGTGCAAGGCTGCATCAGTTAATATTACCTGGCGCGGAATGTACCGCTTTGCACAGAAATGCGCCCAGCCTTGCACTACATTTCAACAAGGCAAGACACATCCGTGACACCCACTGGCGGAGTTGCAGCCAGCTTAGCCGCCCATCTGGACCGCGCTGGTATTGACCTCTACGGCCCCCTTCCATGAAGAGGTTCTGGAAACCAGTGGATTATTGTCAGCATCGATCACCTGACACACTCCGCTGAGATTGCAGCTCTCCCAGTAGTGATCGTTCATGAAGTTGCTCTTTTCATCTTTCGCAACTTCAATTCTTTGCCACAGTGCTCCACAACTATTTTGTGATGAGTCATGTGTTCCCATCAGATGTCATTCAAGCAGTTTTCACTGAATGCAACATCATCCACCGGAAACCGACTGCCTACCATCCATAAACAAATGGTCTCACCAAGCAGTTCTATCGCACATTTGGACACATGTTGAGCATGTATACCTCCTCTGACCGCACCAACTAGAACACCATACTAACTTTTACCTTGGCATACAACACCACAATGCAAGCGACTGCCTGCTTTTAGATGCGGAACATCTTATGCTTGGGGGCTTTGTCCAACTCCTCCAAGGTCCGGTCACTTTCATCAAATAGGGAAGCGCCCACTATGTGAACCAGAACACTGTAATACAATAAGGCCGTCAAACCACCAATTACGTCACCAGAGTCATGGCCGAGAGCACAGGAGGGCTGCTTAGCAATGACGGGAGGGCTCTTCGGAACAACAATCAAATGGCACTACATGGACTACTTCCCTTTAGTCCAGGTTGTCAGGCAAGCCGAGGCCTCCTTCTCGAGTCTACTGACCAAGATAGGTGATGGAAGGGCTCTCCGACGACAGCAAAGCAGCTATGCTGGAGAAACGTTTCCTTACCGCGGCGCAACCTCCAGGGCAGTGCCGAATGTTGACGTCTTCATTTCGTAGAAGAGGCGCACCCTAGCGGCAGTGCGCCTCTTCTACAGTAGCGAAGACGTAAACACATTCAACACCTCGTGGCGTTTCTCACTTGCTCCGACAACTACGCCCAACAACAACAACATCAAGTCGTGCGAGCCCAGGGACACCTTTGGGATGCACAATGAAAAGAAGCCATGGACAAGGCAAAGGAGAAGGTGGCCAAGATGTCTAACGCAGAATTCGCTAACCTACTCCAAGCAAATCCTACTAGTCTACGACAAGCCCCTACATGATAACTTCTTAACATAGACGTTTCAATGACGGCCCTGTAAACGACGTGCAGTGGGAACCCTAAAACTGTGTGAACGAAGAGTCGTACAGCAATTTAGGGCGAAGAAGACACGTTTCCCAGACGACTGTGGTTACAGTTCCGACGTTCCCAATAACGGGGAAGCTCGCTAGACTTTTGCTCCAACCATGCAGCGAGCGAGACGAAGCGTGTGGGCGATGACGCAAGCTGGACGACGTGGACACCCATAGAACCGCGCCACATCACGTTGACGATCCATCGCAACAGCGGTGTCGCGTGCAAACGAACACAATTCCCCTGGTCCAGGCGAGCGCCATAACCGTACACAAGTCCCAGGGCGGGAACCTACTCTTCCATCTGATACGAATACTCGAAGACGCACCCACAGAAACTCGTCTACGCTTGCAGGTGCACCACAGAACCTCTACCTGACTAACGCTGCCGATGACCATCGCTTCCACCACAAGAACGACGTGGGCAAGAACATGATCGACGAATTCCAAACATCTCGACACCGTCACTCAGCGCTACCTCCGCGCCTTCCGGAGACGACGTCGACCCCGAAAAGGGAGAGTTCACTATAGCACTGCTGTTCAGCCAATCCCTCAACGCACACGCCAGAGACATCAAACGTGATCGCGTCCTAACCAAATCAGACGTGTACTCTTACAGAAACGTGGAACGCCACAAGACCGACGCTCAACGGCTACGAACCGATCGTACTCGAAGAGGCAGAACGCGTCCTGCCGGTGGTGTCGCCGCGGTACGTCAAACGCCATCTCCACGCAAAAAGCCTTAGATCTACAACCTACCTGCCAAGGACACAACCAGAGAGCACTCGGCCGTTAGACTTTACTTTGACTACAACATCGTAATCATGACAATGCATCTCGCACCCAACAATAACCAGAGGGGAATTTCAATAAAATTACACAATCTCCCGCCTATCTCACCGTTGCTTCCCATCCACACACGATTCCCTTTAGCGGGAGATGACGCAATTTTTTTCCCCTTCTTTCTTTTGTGTGGCTGAGCCTTCCACCCACTGAATACCTGTACCCCGTACCGACCTGATCACTGCGAGTGCACTCAAAAATTTGGAAGTTGCCTGATGTACTCAAACACTGCTGGCAGTAGGCTCGTTACCTGACTAGCGAAGCTCAAGGCCGACAAAAGACAACATGACATTCATCACCCAGCCTCCCACATTTTCTGCTGGCTCCCTTGTTTGGGCTAAGTGGGTACCATCACACGTCCCTTTGGCATCTCTTCTAAAAACATCTGGCGCGGTACCATGGTCCGCACCATGTCATTGATGCCACCTCACCATTGAACTACATCGTCGAGCCCTTTACACAATCGCCAGACTTGCGCTGGTTATAGACTCCTGAGAGCATACTCATCGACTGTCCTAAGTTTACATTACGACCCCGTCATTCTATCTACCTTTGAGTCATGTGATGGCTACAAGCCATCCCCAGGGATATTGATGGAGCAGATCCACCAACGGGTATGTGCCAGTGGAAGAAGACAACAAAAGACCGACGATGTGATTGCGCGAGCCTGTGCTGTTTTGAGAGACTTCCAGTGCTTTAACGTGCGGTTATTCTTTCTCACGACATCATCGCATCAATAAACATTAATAATCCTCGTCGCGTTCAGGAGCATGATTGGTCAAAGAATATGACCACACAAGTTTAAAAGATCTACAACAGCAGACAACTTTGGATGGGTGACACACACCACCATTGAAGTGCTGTCTTTTCACAAAGCCACTTAACTAATCTAAAGAAGGAAAGCTCAAATGCAGTTTTGTAACAGCTTCCCACAACACAAACCAAGTGTGCACATAAGAGCAAATGGTTGACAAAGATCAGGAAACTTTTCGTGTACAATTGCTTCTCCTAGCTCCAATTTCAATTCTTTACCTTTCTGCATTCACTCACAAACTTATTTTGTGATATAACTTTTTGTACCATCATGAGACCTTCAGACTAGCGAACAGCATGCAGCAGGATAACAATTCCAGTTAGGACTCTGTTGTGGAATACTGGAAGTGGGTACAACAGGTCTCTGGTTCAGGTCATTCTGGGAAGGCCTGTCATGTCCAGCAGAAACACATGAGGGAACAGAATCACCAATCCCACTGGCCTCAAGTGCCTCCTTTGTAGCTGCTGTAGTTGGAGCAACGGTCCAGGACTTCCAGAGGTGAGTGCACATAACCTGCGGTTCCCAGGGGAAAAAAAGAAACTTGTTACCTATTATGACTTCAGTGAGAGTTGCAACTTTACCACATCATTTGCAGCTAGTTGCCACTTGTGAAGTGGTAATTCTCACACAAAAATTGAGAGCTCACTTCCGTATGACCATATACACAATATAATTTTTGGGCTTTTTACGCCCCAAAACCACGATATGATTGAGAGACGGCATAGAGGAGGGCTCTTGGAAATATTGACCATTTGGCCTTGTTTAACGTGCATGTAAACATTAAAGGGGCCCTGAAGCATTTTTCCAAGTAGCCATGGAATGGACTCATTCTAAAATATTTCTCTCTCTCACTAAAGGAGCTTATTGCCTCATGAATTGACCGCCTTGAAGAAAATATTTTCAAACGGCAAAAGAAACTTTACAAGCAGGGGAGCAAAACCACTTGACACGGCAGGCCAAGAGCGTCAAACAGTGAGCCGCCGTACCACTAGCTTGAACGGCAATGTGGCTATGCACATGCACACACAAACAAAAACTCAGTCTAAACAAAGTGACATGGTGACAGAGATGTCTGGCACATGAGACCGCTCTGGCACAGTGCTGATTTTGTAAAGAAAGGTGGTGGCTTACTAAAATACCAAATAAGATGCATAACCATAAAGAAGTACTCGAGACGGACCAAAAAAAGGATGTTCTGCCTCCAGTCCTTCCTTGATGGTGCAGAGTTTTTCGTACTTCAGTAAGCATGTATCAACTAGCTCAACAAGGTTTACTGATTTACTAAAGATGGTCGCACACAAGCAAGTGCAATGTGGTACAGTGAAACTCTAATAAGTGGAATCCGAAGGGGATCATAAAAATGTTCTATATACTAGGTAATTGAAAATATGAAATATGAACATTCACCATACGATGGCTCTTCCATCACAGGAGAGAGGCTTGCCCCTCACCATGCCTGGCTTTTCGAAACCGCACTGCCCATTTCCCATCACCATTAGCAGTAACTGCCTGCTTGCGCCCTCTGTTCTCGTTATAGTGCATGGCTGCAATTTGCACTCTGGAAAAAAAAAAGAAAATTATTATGAAGGCAGACACATATGTTACACAGTCTGAGTGCAAGCCTAAAGGACACCTGAGAGAGGCAATAACATATAACAAAATAAAGTTTGATTTGTGAGAAAAATATGATCAATGCTAGAATTTTTTTTTATTGTAATAAGGCAACTTTCAAAAGTACGAACAATATGACGATCGTGAGTGCAAGCAGTTACCTGGCCTTCATTCCATTGTAGCTGTAATGGTATGTCTTCGGGGCAAACTGATTGATTAGGCTATGAAAAGCCTCGCAGCTATATGTCTGCTTGCCAGTGGACAGCTGGCCAACATCCTTCACAAGTGAAGGCGCATGCACGATTTCTCGTACCTTTCGATGGGCATCAGAACCTATTAAAAATTTTAAAAAGAAAGTTAATTGCTTCTGAAAATCTGAAGAAAAATAAGGTCTCTACCTTCCTCCAGCCACAGTCTGTTCTCATCAGTCAGGTCATCGTGGGCACACCTTGGGAAAATAGGGCGATTCATGCTCGTGGATGTTGGCAACATGGTTAGTGAGTGACAACCACTTGGGCAAAATTTCTTCTGCATGGTTACCACTTGATGCTGCACACCAGTACAGATGGTTTACGACAGCCTGTGCCCATTTTGCCACAATTTCTAGCCCACGACATTTAGAAGCGGCCAGAAGCTTCTTCTTTATTCCTGAAATGCAATGCAATGAAATTTGAAGGCTTTCTAGAAAGAACCAACACATGCTGGTAGACTGAAGTTGTGGTGTGCTTGCCTTTCGCAACATGCCAGCAGTCAAAAAGATGAGCAATGTCAGGATGCTCCCTTTTTGAGGTACGCTCGTATGGAGCTATGACGGTCTGTTACAATGTTGCTTATACACTTGCCCATGTCCAGTAGGAACTGTAGACCTCTCTTCAGCCCTTCTAGCTCCATTCGGACACTGTTTCCAACTTCATTTACCTGCACAGCATGAATATATATGAGTGGTATGTACATGAAATGACATTACCTAACTTGAGAAATGGCATTTACCTGCACAAGTTCTGTGTGCAGGATGACATCACGGCTGGCATCAATGAAGGTGTAGGTCAGGTACTTAGCGCTAAATCCCGGAGAATCGCACCTCCCATCTCCTGCCAGGCTGAGGGGTTCAGATGACTCAAGTAAGCGCTCCTGTTGATCAGTCCAAAGCTGTTTTAAAACAAAAATTTAGAAGTAATTAGTACATCATACTTTCAACTGCTTTGAGGTTCGTGATAAGTGCATAAACTTTCCTACCTTGTACACTGATGGAAATAGCAAGGCAGACTGAATAACAAAGAACAGCCTAGGCTTTGGGACTGCCACGCCAATGGTCGAAAGGAGACGCAGCACCTTTTTTGGGTTTGAACCAGTGAACAAGATGGCACCTGAAAAAAGGCAACAAGAGCAGGATAAAGAACTATGTCCAGACGGACATCACTGCGCAAGGGCGCTTTTTCATTTCGCTGCCATTGAAATGCCACTGCAGAAGCCAGGATATGATTCTGCCATCACATGTTCAGCAGCAGAGAGCCTCACTCAGTCAGCCATCGTGACGAGTAAAATGAAGAAACAATGAACAAGGATGAACCTGGAGCAAAAGTTTAGACAAATGAGCTAGCTTCGCAAGTTATTAAATGTTGGTTCTTCCTTTTTTAGTGGTTCCTTACTTTAACATTATCATATTTTTGTAAAGTCTACATTTAGCCTTGAAAGGAGCTACCTGGAGTTAATGCATATAGTCACATAGCCAGGTAACAACATTGGCTGTAACCACCAGCACATTCATGCCTCAAGCATTGCAAAAAAGAAAAAGAGAGCTAACCAGCAAGCAGAATGTTGCCCACAGCTTTCCTGTTCAATACTGGTTGGCTCTCCCACGACCACACGTGCTGCAGTGGGCATGTAGCAGTGATGCGCAGCAGGCTTCCATCAGTTTCTTTCTGTACCCTGCAGACAGCCTGGCACGAACGGCACCGTTCAAAAAGAGCCATAAGACAGCTGTCAAAGACAAGGTATTTGCCTCCGAGACTGCATCCTCACTGACAGTCTCTTCTGGGCTGCAGATATCAAAGAGAATTTGTAAATAATCTATATATAGGATCTGCATTGAAGACAAATGCTGATCAAAAGATCTGCCACATACTTGCTTGCTTCTGAGACAGCAAAAATTGAGTCTGCTTCATTAACATCTGCGCGCTGTATGATCTCGTCATCCTCATCAGAGGCCATGTCGCTACACTCAGAGGCAACCGATATGTCAAGCTGCGGGGCGTAGTCCATTACTGGTGTGGAGGAGCGGGGATGAGTAGATGGAAAGCTGGACTCCTCGGTCTGTACAGCTTTAAAAGTAAAGAAACAAAACATTAAGGTTGCATGCTGAAATGACGCCTGAAATATGATGCTTACCAGAGCTTTTCAGTAGGCCAGCTGTCATTGTTCCTTTATTTGCAGATGCATTTGGAATATACACTTGGCTGAACTTCGAGGCAGTTTCAGTAATTCTGTGCCCACAAGTGGGGCATGCTGTGTTGCAAATGCCATCTGAAAGTATATGTATGAAACCACCAAACAGCAATTACAGAAACCAGCAATAAGCCAACCTCTAAGCTGTACAAATTTTCTTGTATGCGGCTACCCGGTGACTTCGTAAAACGAAAAGTTGCAATACATGCAACTGTGTAAGAAAAATGATGGCACTTGAGAAGGGCGGCACCCTTTATCGTGCACAAGGACAAAATGGGTATTTACGAACGCTAATTTCAACCCCATGCTCCGGCAAGCTACTAAGTAAACCACCCTTGTAAAAACTGACAGCCACCTGCGGATACGATTTCGAGCACAGCGCGCCTTAGTACCGAAACTGCTAGAGGCGTTCACGCGCCGCTTACCGTCCACATCAGCCGTCCCAAGGTCCGTGGCATTGAAAGCACTGCTCACATCACTGTCTCCAGCCTCGGCGTCGCTCGTGCTACTTTCCGTCAGCTCCGTCACCTCGGCGTTCGTCATCGGCGAGCGCATCCCACTGTAAGCCTGGTTGCCGTCAAGCGCCTCGGTAGTCGTCGACGGCGTGCACTGTCCGTCGGAAGCGAGGGCAGCTTCGGCACTCGCCAGTGCATTCCTTACGACCTAAGAATTGTTGCGTATGTGCGAGTGTCACACAGTGATACTCTAGCGTCGCCTAAAATAAATTAGGAAATACGAATACCTCTTGTTGCCGGCGCTTCTCGAACGCTGGCTGGAGCTTCCCACTGTTGGGTTGGCAGTGGCTGAATCTTGAAGGCACTGCGTCAGGCTTCAGCATTCTTTTCATTTTTAGCGGCATTTGGCCGACGAGGGACCGGTCGTACACAAAGTCGTCATCGTTGAAGTGTGCCGAGCAAAGCACGGCTCTCTTCGATGGCTCCCAATCTTTTCGCCTGACTGCGATAATCCATAGCTTTCGGAGCTTTACGCCTTTCGGGAAAACGTGAAAGCTGGTCCCGGCCGTGGCATACGTGTTCAAGCAGCCCACGGCCACGCATTTCGTTGGCATCGTACTTCAACACTTTCTGAATCAGCCGCTCGCGGCGGCCGTCAAGCAGAAAAGAAAAAATACCGCGGCAGCGAGGTCTGTCTGCGGCTGTAACTGACGTCATGTCCGGTTGTGTCCGATTTGCCTGGGCACACCGCTAGAGCGACACGTCGTCTGCTAACTGGCAATTAGAGCACCGATTATAAATTAAATACGCGATTGCAAAAGTTTTCGCTGTCATTATCATAACCTACCTTATATGTACTACGCATTTCTGGCCAATTCCGCCCGAGTCAAATTTCGTTGCAGTTGGCCTTTAACAGCTTGGGTAGTGATCATAAACGCATAACATTACAAATGGGATATAAAACTGAAAATAAGAACCTAGAATCGAACATTGGCAGCTCGTATTTAAATGAGAAACAAATAACTAATATAGCCGCAAGAGTCGAGGAAGAAGTAGACAAACTGCCAGTCAAAGACTGGAAGTATAGTGAGCTGCTACATGCAATCACGAAGGAAATAGAAAAAGAGAAGAAAACTATTTCTTGGAAAGGAAAGAGAAGGCCAAAAAGTTGGTGGAACAAAGAAATCCGGGATGCGATCGAGAAGCGACGTGAGGCATCACGGCAGCACAGACAGGCAAAAAAGGAGAAGCGGCCACAGGATGAAGTCAACCAAGTATGGGAAATATATTTAGAGCAAAAATCCATTGCGCAGAAATTAGTCGAGGCAAAAATTAAAGGCGAAAGTGAACGCTGGATGACAGAGATTCGCGAAAAGAAGAAGGCCGCGCCTAGGATATTTTGGAGCCACCTAAAAGCGCTAGGTAGGAAGTCTGTAACAATGCAACAACATATGGTAGATGAAGAAGGAAATAAATTGGAAGGGTATGAAGCGCTAGGTTACATCCGAAAGGTAACAGCCGATTCGTTTAAAAAGGTCGCCCAGGGGATTCCCCGGTGAGTAAAAGTATACAGAAGAGTACAACCGAGGAAGATGTAGTACTTGAGAATTTCAATTGGAAGAAGGCCGAAGGAAAAATTCCTAAGCACACTACTCCGGGCTTAGATGGGGTTCCCATCAGCCTCATTAACGAACTAGGACAGAGCACTAAAGAAGCACTGCTGAAAGCCGTAGAAAAGTGCTTACAGGAGAGGGAAATACCAGACAGTTGGCGAAAAAGTAGAATGAACTTAATCTATAAAGGCAGGGGAGAAAAGGATAACATTCGCTCGTATAGACCGCTAACCATTACATCGGTGCTATACCGGTTGGCGATGCAGGCAGTAAAATTAAAAATAGAAACGTGGGTAGAGCAAAATGATATTTTGGGAGAACTCCAGAATGGATTCCGAATCGACAGGCGGTTAGACGATAACCTGTTTGTTCTTACACAGTGTATAGAAATATCAAAAATAGAAAACAGGCCCTTATACGTAGCTTATCTAGACATCACCGGGGCATATGACAACGTTAATCAGGAAATTTTGTGGGATATATTGAAGGAAGTGGGCATAGGTCACGACTGTATACAGCTTTTGAGGGAAATATACCGAGAAAATACAGTTTGTGTAGAATGGGAAGGAATAAGCAGCAAGGACAGCGTTGACATTAGCAAGGGGCTGAGACAGGGATGTCCTTTGTCCCCGCTGTTATTCATGCTGTACATGGTGAGGATGGAAAAAGCGCTAGAAGGTAGCAACATTGGATTTAATTTGTCACACATACAGGCCGGCGCGATGGTTGAGCAGAAGCTTCCAGGTCTATTTTACGCTGACGATATTGTCTTATTTGCGGACAGTCAAGATGATATGCAGCGGCTGGCAGATATATGCGGAAGGGAAGGCGAGGCTCTAGGACTAGGTTTTAGTGCAACAAAATGTGGATTGATGGTATTCAATGATCACGAAGACCATGCGGTCTTAATACAGGGCCAAGAAATACCGAGGGTAAGCGAGTACAAGTACCTCGGAGTGTGGGTAAATGAGGGGGGATAGATATATGGAGGTACAAGAGAAAGCATCGGTAACAAAGGGAAAGAGGAATGCTGCAATCATGAAGCACAGAGCGTTATGGGGATACAATAGGTACGAGGTGCTTCGAGGACTGTGGAAGGGTGTGATGGTTCCGGGGCTTACATTTGGGAACTCAGTGGTGTGCATGAAGTCAGAGGTGCAATGAGGAATGGATGTAAATCAAAGGACTGTGGGACGCCTCGCGTTGGGCGCTCACGGGAAGACGACAAATGAGGCTGTAAAGGGTGATATGGGATGGACAGGTTTTGAAGTGAGGGAAGCTCAGAGCAAAATTAGATTTGAAGAGAGGCTGAGGAAAATGAAGGAGAGTAGATGGGCAGGGAAGGTTTTCAGGTATTTGTATAGAAAAAAGCGTCGACACGCAGTGGAGAAAAAGAACTAGGAGGCTCACCAGTAAATATACGGCTAGCAGTGTGGGCGACATGGCAACAAGGAGCATTAAGCGAAAAGTCAGAGAGGCGGAGAGGACTTATTGGATGACAGCGATGGAAAAGATGCCGGCTCTCAGTGACTACCGAAAGGGAAAAAAACGAAATAAGGAGGGAGAGGTTTTATGATAATTCAAGGGGAAGCGCTTTACTGTTTGAGGCAAGGTCGGGTTGCCTTAGAACGCGTAGCTATAAAGCGAGATTCTGTAACGAAGAAGAACAATGTACATGCTGTGGGGGAACTAAGGAAACGACGGAACATGTACTGATTGAATGTGTCGATATCCACCCAGATATACGTGTGGGCACGAGTCTACATGAAGCCTTGGGTTTTGGGGACATCAATGGAAAGCTGAACACGTCCGCGATAGAAATAAGTAAGAGACGGTTAGAGTATTGGTGGCAGAAAAGTAGAGATAAAGGACAAAAATGAAGAATGGGGAAAAATAAGGTCATTCTGCCTTAAGAAGCAGAGAGATGGACCGTGAACTTATATATTTCTTTGCTGTAATAAGATAGATTTAATCAATGTAGATAAGGCATTAGGCCAACATAAAAAGAAAGTTTTTTTTTCGAGCCTGGTGGCAGACATGTCACCGCCCCGTTATAAAGGGGACGCTCATAGCATCCATCCATCCATCCACGTCAGCCGCGGCGGCAATGCGCTTCGCGGGTACTGAAATCATCCGCACGCGCAGGCAGTGTGCAACTTTTTAAATGTGTATTATTGCTCGCGCATGGCCTAAAATGACGACCAGGTGATTACGCTAGCTTCTGGAACTACAGGGCGCCAACGCGAGCGCGCGAAGGAATTAAAATATCTACATGGTGCCAACTGAGCGCGCGACGGCACTGAAACGCTTCATCGATGTGACTAAGGGGGGTGGAAGAGTAGAACGATGAACTCAGTTGTGAGCAATATTTTTAACATCTTAATGGCTACCACGGCGAACCACCATTTCATCAAGCCCTAATCTGTAAATAACCTCCCATCATTCGTAACAATTTACATGGCTCGCATAGCCACTTCTGATAACGCATAATCAAACGCGAGGACGAGAATTACGAGCGGTATCTCGGAAGAAAACATTTTATTTCTGCGCATTGATCATTCAACGCATTTCTGAATAGTGACTCAGCATGTGTTTAAACAATGCATTCTTACACATCGAATGCGCGTCTGTCTTTTTTCTTTTTTTTATCCCGGAGAAAAATGTTTTTATAGTTGACAAGCACACCACAAAACGTTGTCTCCCTTGAGCTGTAAACTTAGGTGACGCGCCTGAGCTTCAGGTGCTTCCTCTTTTCACGGGAAGACGCTCTCTCCTTGTTTAGTGCTTTGTGTAGAAATGCAAACGGGTGAGCAGAAAAACTTTTCCTTGGTGATGCTCGGACCATGTTGTGCGCAGCCCAGTTTTTTTGCAAGCAGGAGACAAGCTCTTCCAAGCTGTCGCTGTGCAGCTCGTTGTAACTAAACCACATTGAAAAAGTGATTTCAAGGGCGTCTAAAAATGAGAAGAGCTTCTACGAGGGGTAAAGGAGGCCCCCGTTGTCGCAGAACTTGGTGAACATCGCCAGCTCTAGCTCCCTTAGCTTCGCCTGAGAAAGTAGCAGAGGCCTGCCCCTTACAATGCGGACTATTTCGCCGTTCACGGTGTGCTCGAAGTGTCGGGAGATATATCTCTCGTCAAAGTGCAGGTCGCACACAGGAAAGTTTTCTTGCAGCAGTTTGTCAGCACGCGGGATCACTCTAGGCCACTGCGCCAAGAGAGCTTCGTCCTTCGGAACACCAAACAGCGCGTGCTTCTTTTTAGACGACTTGTAGCCTGTAGTGCACCCCGGGACGAAATAATGACTTTCTTTTCGCGCCATGAGTGTGCATAGAGAAGCATTGGTGTCAGACTGCCACCGCATAAAAATAAAGCAAGACGAACGCGCGCCACTCACCGCCGATAAACGCGCAAACAACGTATAAACGTCTGCGCGCGCCCCCACGCGGCTCCTTCGCGGAGGCTTCAATGCGCTCCGTAGGCGCCGCTTGCCGCTCATCACACTTCCCTATTCTAGCCACTGTAACGTTAGGGATAAGACACCTTCGCAAGGGCGATACCTTTTCAAAATGGCGGCAGTCAGTGCCAGCAAGTTTTCCTGGCCAATCGGGAAGCGCCATTTTGGTCACGTGCGTCAAGCAACTAATGGAATCACGAGCGGCGCGCGATTTTGTTTGCTTCTTTTTTTGCTTCCGCGTGGGGCACATGGTTGCTTACTGAAAAGAAAAGAAAAGCTGGAAACGCGTCCTTTCAAACAAGACCAAAATGGCGCTGCCGGAGCGCGTAGTTCGCGCGCTGTCGGCGGTTGAAGTAAGGCTAGTTTAGACTTCAGTTTAAAGGTCTGCGTGAGCGTAGTTGCTCTTTTTATCTGTTATAACTTGGGAAATAAATGGAATTTCGAAACCAAAATTTGCTGATAGGTGCAGAAGGGCCTCGGGAACGCGAAAATGATGAGAGGGAAAATGCAATTTTTCGGCCGATTTTCGACTTTTAAGTGCCGCGTCCCGCCTTAACCTAGTCGTGTGTTTGTGCTGCCAGCGCATTTTGGATTGAGTGTGCCTTTACGTGTTAGTGCAAGTGATGTGTTGATATGTGAAACAATGCCCGGAAAAAGCTAATTTCAGACTATGTGGCTCCACCATGACGACTACAAGCATTGGTGAGCTATTCTTGCGGTGTCCACTTGTGGTCATGTCCACTTCGGCGGAGCGCGTTCAGTTACTTGAAAAAGCGGCGAGCCGTGACGTCATGGCACTCTTGATCACGTCGACGCACCGAACCCGCCAGCACATTTCCAGCGTAAAGAGAAAGAAAGTGGACGAAATGTACAGTAAAAGGAGTCTTATACAAACGTGACAAGTCTGAACTTGTGTGTGAACATGTTGAGATGTTTGAAGAACGATGCAAGGAATGCGCACCAACCTTTCAGGTGTGTCAGGAGGGTGGCTTCGTTAAACCTAATTCAAGGGCTAACGTGATTAGAGTTCATGCACGGCCTCTGAGATGTGCATCCGAAAGTGGATCTCTGGGGGCAGCATTTGTTGCGGCGAAACGCATTCTGTCTTTCTCATTTGTGTTGAGAGTTATGAAAACTGCGTGACGTCAAAATGACATTGCGGAAGAAAGACTGGAAACAGGCGTCGCGCTGCTTGCTGAGCTCCAGCCAATCACTGGAGGCCGAAGTGGACATGTCCACTAAGTAGACACCGCGAGAACCGCACCCCTGGATTGCAGCTGACACGACAAATCCGCATCGGGCTAAGTGCAAGCTTCGCGGCAAAACTTTTGATGTGACTGCCATGGGTGAATCCGTTTTAAAAAAACCTGGCAGATCCCACACATTGTGGAAATCGATGTAGTGAGAAGCAGCCAGCAAGGAGCAAATCATGCTCTACGTAACATGCATGTCATGATTTACATGGTAGGACCTGTCATTTATGTTCGTCACACCGCCACATCGTGCAATACTCATTTTGGTGTACGTCAAGTTAGCGAACTGGACGCAAGTGCACCATGAGCGTGGCATGTAAATTACGTTGTACATGACATGCATGTCATCATTTTCATGTTGCCACCTGCCACTTATGTTCGTCATGCAGTCCTGTCACGCAATACCAATTTTGGTGTATATAAAGCTAGCTAAACGGCCGCAAGTGTCCCATGAGCTTCGCATGCAAGTCATGTTGCAGAGCCATGAGGATTTTTGCGCTTTGTGCGTCTGAAGCAATTTTCATTCATATATTTAATAAAGCTATCTTTATTTATTTTTGTTGTGTGCAATGCAAGCAGAATCGCATTGTGATATGTATAAGTGGGCAGTTATGAGGAGATGGTTCCTGAATATTTTTGTGCATTTGAAGCAATTTACATTGTGATATTTGGTGAAGCTATCTTCATTAATTTTTTTATTGCATGCAATACAAGCAGATTTGTATGGTGATATGTATTTTTCTTTGTGGAATAAATGTCAGACCTCTTGAGAGCACTGTTTCAAGATTTCTGACATGGAAAAAAAAATTAACCTATCGAAGAGGGCCTTGAAAATCCTCCTATAGGGCCTTGAAAGTCCTTGAATATCCTTGAATTTTCTCCTTTGAAACCTGTATGCACCCTGTAGAAGTGAAATGTGTCCATTCCAAGTTTTTACCACTGCAGAGGTGGCCACAGGACATCCATGTGTGGTTGGCGGCGGTTTGCCATGACCTGGCAGGGGGGATTGTATGTGCAGAGATCTGCTATTAAGTGAAAACCATAGGTTGGCATAGAATAAACCACTATGGCACAATCGATCAGAACATATATTTGGCTATGCAATGACTCGGTTGGGCATTTATCACTACTAAACCTGAACTTATAGTAAGCTCAAAAGGAATATATTTTAATGAGGTTTTACTGTAGAACATGACGTGAGTGTGCAGAGAATATAACCAGCAAGTTTCGCGGGAGTAATAGAGTAATAAGCTTTTTCTCATGAACTTTCAGATGGCGTCACATACAGCCAATTTAGGTTGGATTTTCCAGACTGTCATCTGTTGTTCATGGATTTGCATTGAGCGGTTACCTGTTTCATTGCACCTACTGTTGGCTTTTGTAAGTTAATCATGAAATCAAATTCTCAATGCCTATTAGACTGTGCCTTGTACCAAGCACGCTAGAAGCAAAAGACACACTACATACAGTCGCCGACCGTTTATTTGGACGCTGATAATTCGGACATGCCCGTTTATTCGGACACCCTCGCGGCACCGCCACTCGTCCCATTGAAGTAATGTAGATTCACGACCGAAAATTCGGACGCCCAACGGCGTACTGTTTGATATTTCGGACTCCGGCTGGCTGATTGAGAGCGGCGTTGAACTCCATGACCAGCTATATGTGATGTTTACAATATTTTCGCTATGTTGCCAGCACTGAAAGGTTGCACTGTGTATGGCTGGACATCATGCCAGTGTAAAAGTGCAGAAATTACAATTGCCGATCTCGAAGGCTATGTGTTTTGGCGACTCGTAATGGCCGTTTTTCGGCTTCAGCCAGCCGAGTATCTATTGAACAGCTACGACAGCCGAATCGCAAGCCAAGCCAAGCCACGTTCGGAGTCTGCTTGGTGTGACTGTAGACCATTTTCACGGAGAGAAGGAGCGTAGCCTCGAACCGGTGCATTTTCGTCACTCTCTCTCTCCACCGGCCGTTCGGCCACTTCCGCTGATGTGTGGGGATTGCCGTGTTTTGCATGCGCGACGTGTGAGAGATCAATGTGTTTCAATTTTTTTTTATGCGCTAAAGCAGTTGTGCTGCGGAAAATCGGAGAATCGGACGAGAACAGGTCGACAGGCTACCACGGCACTGTGTTTGGCTGCAACAACTAACAAAAGCTCAAAAGGCTGGCAGCCGAGACATGCGAAGTGCACCTTGGTTCGAAACGACTTTACTTAGGTCACAGGCCTTCTTCTCCGACAAATATTTTATTCTATGTGGTGTCTGTGGTTGTGGCCGTTTCTTCATTCCACCAGCTTGTGATTCTGCTTGGGTACTGGTACACTTATCTGCAGCAAAGAGAAGCATTGTCAAAGCTGACGGTTAATACAAAAAATGTTTTGCCCAGAATTCTTCTGTTGTAACATCAACATCCCCGATTTCTATGCAACAGCACATGAGTTACAATGCCTGTGGCTACCAAAATCTAAACGCGTGTGTCATGAGTAAGGAGAAGACGAAGACGACGAAGTGGGAGGAGAAGCTCGTGGAACAGGCACGAGCGCGTGTATGGAGTAGCACACGGCTCGAAGCGCGTGACACGAGCCGTAATGCAAGCCGAATGTGCTGAGTGTCGTGAATAATCGACCCGCAATCGTTAAAGAAAGGTTGTTAGCTGAACACGTGCGCTCGTTGTGATGCTTCTAAAAAAAGACCGACAGCAATATTACCAAAAACTGGCGCACTTTCGGCGTATCGCCAGTGGCGGCTGCTCGCGCCGAAGTAAACATACGTCATGCTGTGCTTCCGGATGTGCAAGACGTTTATTTTCATTTTCCCTTTGTGTTGCTTCTACGCGGAAGTTTGAGCTCATCCGTCGTACATCCGTTTCTTATCCTGCGCAACGATCAGACACAAGCTTTTGACTATGACGACATGAATCAACACACGCATCGGTGTTTGTGCTTCCTTCGTTCCATAAACTTCGTATTGCGAAGTTCTGAGCGCAACCAGATGATCTGCTAGCGATTATAGAGTTACGTTGAATTAAAGAATCGCGGCAAAGAAACCCGAGGGTCATTTTAAACGCTAATGCGCTCACTTGAAGTGCAGCTGGACAATGGCGTACGTATTCGCTCGTCTCCATTCACATTTCACCCGTTACTTCGAGAGTTGTCTGAAAATTTAACGCTAGTGCATACTCCTAGAACCCCAGAAGGCCAGCTATAACAAAACATACTAACCAATTACCCATTTACACGTGCTGCTTAAGGAATGCATTGAAATTGTACTCACCTCCTATGTCTATCGTCGGCACTGCCGCGGGAACGTCAGGTGGGTCGCCACTGCTTTCTGTTTCTGCCATTTCGAAGCTGACAGCTTAGCGTTTGCTTACTAGCGCCTTTACGCTCGCGAAGCATTGCTGTGTTTTGACCATGTACCGCGAAGAACAGCAATACCCTGTGAACTGAGTGCATATGCTGCATACACCGCCGCAGATCCCCACACACTGACACGGCGGCGAAACATCGCAGACACAAGACGGCGCTGCGGCAGAAAGAATGGCAGCCTCCTTGTAAAATTGGCCTATAGTGCCTAGAATATTCTAGGCACTATAGTGTGACGTTCGAAATAGCCGCGCGTACGAAACGGACCAAGGAAGGACAGAATCATAAGCGCCGCAGCGCAAACTAGCCTGACGTCGTTCCCTTTTGCTTGTCAGTTGTTTCTGTGGCTACGCCTGATCTACTGAAATGGCTACGACGCCACCCATTCCATCCGCGTCGTTGGTACTAACGAAGAAACGCGGCAACCACAAGACACTGGCGATGGCGAAAAAGGCCACTATTATTCGCCAATTCAAAGGCGGCCGACCTTAATACGATGTTGTTTGGGAGCTTTCGCTGAGTTGGGCGATGATGAGATCGTGTGTCAGGCCCCGAATCAGCATAGCTGAACAGTGACTCCAATGAAGCGCAGGCCGTGACAGCATTACAACCTACAGTTATGGCTTAACAGTGGCTGAAATACAGGCCAACTTGGTCGTCTGTGATTGTGCTTGTGTGCAGACGTGCATTGACAAGCTTTTCTGGCCATTGGGCCAATAAAGGTGCTTTTTTTGTGGTGAATCCTTTTAGATGTGAAGCATCTTATGGCGAAGCTTAATCCGGTGGTGGTGGTGGTGGTGGTGGTGGTGTGCCGCGTGCCCACCCCTTACTGCGCATGCGCAAACAGTTAAAGAAAAAAATAAAAATAAAAAACCTCCTCTCCCCCTCTCTCTCCTCTAGGCATCCCTCCCCACGGCAACCACACCCTCACTGCGCATGCGCCTCCCTTCCCTCTCTCCCCCTCTTACACTCCCCCCCAATCTCCATCCCTGCCCGCGGCGTCTAACTCCCCCGGGCGCATGCTCGTCCCCCCCCTCTCTCTCCTCTCCTACGCTCCCCCCCCTCTCTCCTCTACGCATCCCTGCCCACGGCGTTCACACTCCCACTGCGCATGCGTGTCACCCCCTCTCTCTCCTCCTCCGCTTCCCCCTCTCTCGCCTCGCGACGCCGACGCAGGCAGCGTCTGCTAGCGAGTTTCTTGGTTGAAAAAACCCTCTGCTCGCGCTGCACAACCGTTCACTGGCCATCCCGTATATATGGCAATGGATCTTGACCTCCAAGGTGGTGCCGGTGGAAGATTTCTCCTGTGCGTTGTTGAACAATAAAAATTCGCAGCGTGCGCGTTAACTAAAAGCGGAGTGCGGGTCTCTGTGTCCAGTCGGAGTCTTCTGTCTCTCATTGCCCATTAGCAGCGATTGGCATGTTCCAGTAGGAAACAGTGCTCCATCACTGCCTGCTTTGCGCCTCCCCAGTTTTCTCTCCTGCGTAACGCTGCGATGAGCGCCAGCGTCAACGCCGCCGCCAGTGTAAGCGTTAGCGCCCGCTGCTTCACATCTACACATGGTTCCCTTTAGCGGGAGATGGTGTAATTTTTTTTCGGACTCGATTATTCGGACTTTTCGGCGGTTCTCGCCAAGTCCGAATGAACATTCAGCAAATGTAGTAGTGCAAACAAGAGGGCCATTTACTTGAAGTGATTTAGGATAGGTCAGCTAGCCGAATTATGCAAAGAATTGAGCATGTTGATGGAACAAACTGCTGAGATGAGAAAGTTTGACTCTCCACCCAAAGATATTTTTTCCCCGCTACGAAAAGCAATTCTGACCTTCCAAGCACTTAGTATAGGTGATGTCATCATTCCGCTTTTCTGCAATGATTAGATCGTCTAAACAGACCTGGACCCCGGGTAGTTATTGCAAAATTATTTCCATGCGTTGCTGGTAGAGCACTGGCGCAGAAGCTACTTCGAACGGAAGGCGGGTGAAGCAAAAAAGGCCCTTCTGTTCAGTGTTCACCATCGTGAGCAACTGCGATTCTTTGTCTGACGCTGTTCGTCTAATGTACATCTCTAACCCGGAGACAAAGCCTTCGACATTACTACTGGTGCTACGATGAACGGAACCACAGCCGTGGAACAACAAAGGTCAACCCGTACGAGACGTCCCCCCTGACAGGTTCTCTTCTTAAAGGGCCAGTAAACAGGCTGCGACTTTTTTTTACACCCCCCAAACAAGCTCGCTAATTCGTACAGTAGACTGCGGCAATGACGTTTTCCAAATATTACAGCGCTGCGCGCCGTGTAGACCCTCCATTTAGAAAAAAAATCACGCCATATCCACAAAGTGAATGATGTTGGAGGAGCTTGCTTGGAGACGATTGGGTAACCCGCGAATCCTCCGTACACATCTCCTACCATCATATATAGACGTGACAACGTTGTTATATACACATTACATGCGGCGCTCGGGCCGCGAGCCCCAGCTGCTGCTCGTTGCGAGCCCGCCGCGCTGCTGTGCGGTGTTCATGCGGCCGAGCGGTAACGAAGTTTTCACTGCCTGAGCTCCCGGCGAAGAGAAAATTACACCATCTCCCGCTAAAGGCAACCATGTGTAGATGCGAAGCAGTGGGCGCTAACGCTTACACTGGCGGCGGCGTTGACGCTGGCGCTCATCGCAGCGTTGCGCAGGAGAGAAACCTGGGGACACGTAAAGCACGCAGTGATGGACCGGTGTTTCCTACTGGAACATGCCAATCGCTGCTAATGGGCAATGAGAGACAGACGACTCGGACTGGACACAGAGACCCGCAGTCCGCTTTTAGTTAACACGCACGCTGCTAATTTTTATTGTTCAACAACGCACAGGAGAAATCTCCCACCAGCACCACCTTGGAGGTCAAGATCCAGTGCCATATATACGGGGTGGCCAGTGAACGGTTGTGCAGCGCGAGCAGTCGGTTTTTTCAACCAAGAAACTCGCTAGCAGACGCTGCCTGCGTCGGCGTCGCGAGGCAGAGAGGGGGAGCGTAGGAGAGAAGAGAGGGGGGGGACGCGCATGCGCAGTGGAAGTGTGGTCGTTGTGGGGGAGGGATGCCTAGATGAGAGAGGGGGGAGCGTAGGAGAGGAGAGAGGGAGGGGACGCGCATGCGCAGTGAGGGTGTGGTCGCATTGGGGAGGGATGCCTAGAGGGGGGAGAGGAAGTTTTTTTATTTTTATTTTTTTGGGAAGGGTTTGCGCATGCGCAGTAAGGGTGGTCATGCCGCACACCACCACCACCACCACCACTGGATTGAACCCCGCTCTAAGATGCTTCACATCTAAATGGAAGTGCACGTGCTGAGAGGGGTGTGCGTCGCCTTGAGCAGCGCTGACGCTCGTTGCGAGCCCGCCGCGCTGCATTGCGGTGTTCATTCGGCCGAGCGGTAATGAAGAGCGTTCACTGCGTGAGCTCCCGGCTAAGAGAAAGGAGGCGCACGTGCTGAGAGTGTTGTGCGTCGCCTTGAGCGGCGCCGCCATTTAGTGAGCATTCCTGAAATCACCAGAAAGCCGGCGCAATGAGCGGAGAAGTGTATACGCCACCGCCATCGCCACCATCGCCGCCGCCGCCGGACAAGGCGCGAGCTTAAGAAGCTTGCCGAACAAGCTCCTAAAACAATTCCCGCGCTTCTTTCCTACAGCTGACCAATCCTCCTTGTACACGCAGTGACGCAAAGTCGCCGATCGGTGACTTGACGTGGCACTAAGCTCGTCGATTTGTCCTTTGCCCTACGAAACGGCGCCTTGGCCCTGCGGTGATGCAGTTCTGGCCGCGCAGTCCGCATTTTCATTTTCCTGTGCTGCCCTCTGCCGTTTTGTAAAGCCCGAGACTACCGGGAGAAGCGGTATTGCTAGAACGAAAGCCTCCGAGAGGAAGAGGCATCTCGCTACTTTACTGCTAGGGGAAGAGTGCTCGTCGCACCGCGCATGCCTCCTCTTCACGCCGCCATGACACTCGCTCATGTGGGGAAGCCCTGCTCGGCCATTGGCTGTGCGCCGATGACTTATCGCTGACGTCGTGTCACGGTGCCGAAGTGGGCAGAGTCATAATCGCGGGTTACGCCTTCCCTCTCCCTATGGTGGAGAAGGGTGGTGAGGCCGCGTGAAAATTTGAAAACAGCCGAAATGGATGTTCTAGCCCCTGTAACTTCATTACTATAGCACGTATTCGTAAAATTCTTGCGGCAGCATGTTCACATAGCAAAAGTGCGCATATTTCTCTTCATTACAATTTTTGGACCTCGGGGTTGTTTACTGGCCCTTTAAGAGAAAAGGAGACTGTTATATCGTCATGCACTGCACGTGCCAATAGATGCGGTGCACATCTACTGTATCACTTGCTTCCCTTTCCCTCTTTCCTGCTGTGCGCTATATATTGCACACGTTCCTTGTAAAAAACATCTTATGCTTGGCTGCTCTGCTTGCGAGCACATATAGTCACTTCAGCTTGAATGTCCAGAAATTTTTGAATAGTCATTTTTGTTTGAACCGGTCAGAAATAGCTTGCTTCTACAATCACCAAGTTGGAAGTAGTTTTTTGTAGCTTGCATGCCAGTCACGCTCCTCAAGACCTCGTAAGCTGGTGACTTTTCTCAAAGTGTCGGTGACCGGGACCAGTGAGCGAGTGACGTGATTCGTTCAGTCTCTGTTATCCAAATGTGAACGTCGGATTGAACTGAGCTGTCGTACAGTGGAATCACAGCTGATGTGTCATTAGGCAAATGAACTTGAATAGGTTCTCGCGCTTGAGCCGCTGTGTCAATTTCGCTTGGGATTAGGGCATCATTGACCGTAATCGAGTGATGTCCGTGGATTCCGATTGTCGTGAAGTGCCAGCTTCACTATCTGCATGCTCAGATGAGTTCAATCATGACTCACTCGTTTCGGCATCTTCGTGATGGATGTCATGGTGGTGGTTGTCTCGTTGCTCTTGTTGTTTGTACTCTGAAGTTGAACTTGGCTCTTGAGGGCCTCAGTATCGGTGTGCAGCTCTGCACTAGCAGCAGCGAGACTTTAAACGCTTGCCAGCTCTTTGTTTCTGGCAGTTCGCTGCATCATTAGAGGCTGCTGTGTGCCGCTGACTTGTCGCCGTTCGTTGTTCTCGATGAGTCTCATCACAAGCTCGTCTTTTCTGCCCGTGTGAGAGATGCGGCATAGCTTGAGTTCATCAGCTACTTCCATCTTCTTGAGTGCGCTGAGGGCTTGTCAGTTTTCAGACAAAAGGAAGTCCTCCATCGTGGTCACTGAATAAGCTTGGGCTGGGTCTTCGGTGGCTTCGGCCATGGCGATTACAGCAGCGAATGACGTGTCGTGAATTTAGCTGGTTTTAGTTAGTTGACTGCACCGTGTCAATGGAATAATGGAGGAAAGAATGCAGTTTTAAGATTTTAAGAAAACTTTATTGAAAGAAAAGGTTACATGACATTCATCTTTCTGCCTCGTGATCTGTCCTAGTTCGTGCCTTGAAGCTAACTGCCTTGCCAGGCGGCTCGGGCCTGGCTCCTCGGTCGAGATGGGCTTTCTGACCTCAAGGTAATCACACCACTGCAGGCAGTGCGCAGCCAGAATTCGTGATAGTCACTCGTAGAATATACGTGAGTTTGAACGAACATCTTGAATTTTGGCGTTGTGTTGCACAAGAAACATAAAGACTGCCTCACGGATGGCGCGAACACGAAACGGAGACACTCTCATGGAGCGGCAGTGCTCTGACGCCAACAGTGCAACTTAATTAGAGTGGGGTGGTTAAAGCTAACGCTACCGTCCTTACAGTAGTCCTTTCGTTAAAACTTTCACCGATATCCTGGTTCTTAAGCTAACACATGCTTATTTTAAAGGAGATTATGTCATCTCCACGGGTAAACACACACACCCACACACAGTAAACTGTCAAGCCCTTCACAACTTCACTTTCGAAATGAAGGCACGGACTTGTGTGGTTTGGTCTCGTATGCCGCAACTGTTGTCAAATGTCCCAAGTTTGGCCCTGGAAACCATCTGTGATTGGCTTCACATGTGAAAATTTGCCCCCCGCTGTGCCATCACAAGTTCCACACTGCACCTCTCGTTCAGAAAGTACAATCATTTCGCAGCGCACTTAAAACGCTGCAGTAAATGAGTGCCACACGATTTTCGGGCCCGGGGCCCTTGTGACGATGAAGTGAGCACACGTTACCATTGTGAGATGAGCCGTATTGCTCGACCATATGGAAAAAAAAAATGTGGCTGATTTCTTCGCTACAGGAATCGCTATAACATAAAAGTGAGACGTGTCTTCCCAAAAGTAGTTTATTGTTAATTGTGCATTTATCTGTGAAAGCTTGTACATAGTCTATTGGTGTTTGGCAGCTATACCACCATTTGACACGGATGCACGCACAATGAAGCCTAGTTGCACATCCCCATAGCGACGACTAACACCCATGATCATGAATTAACCATTGTAGTAGCTTGTGATGAGTAAAGGAGGGGCACGAGGCGCGTGCCGAACGGGCAAGCGCGGCGACGGTGCGCGAGGAGCAAAAAGTCACCCGATGGCACGCGCACCAACTACGTCGACGTAGAGGATTGGACAGATGGGGGCTCGTGCCACGCGACCCGAACCGTGATCGAGAACCCCCCGAGGAAGAAACGTCACTGTTCTGTGGGGCGCCTGACGGAGAAGACGGTCGAAGCAAGCGTCGCACCCGCGACGAGAGCGGCTGGTACTCGGTTCTGGGGGTGACGACACGAGAGGCTCGGATGGTGTCCGCAGACCTGTCGCACCTCAACACTGCAGTTCCGGGATCGCCAGCAGCCCTCCCCTTCTCAACAGGACGGCGGCAGACCACAGTTCAGTCAAGGAGGCGTCCATCACCTGTTGAGTCCGAAGGCACGGATCCAAGGCCTGGTTAGGCCTAACCTCGACTGAGCGAGGACGAAGAACAACACCGGGGCCTCACGCGACGAGGGCAAGCGGCAGGATGGACGAAGGCAACCTACGGTGGACTTAGGGGCCTGCTGAAGACGTCGACGACGGTCTCGACGAAAGATTGACGCGACGGGAACATCGGTTCGGCGAGCGACGATCGAACTGTAAGAACGTTCTTGTATCGCTAGGCCCATAGTGGCCAGACTGAGCTGAAGGGACGCAGCTAAGCCTAGCTAAGACGCAGGGATTAGACAATTTCAGGGTTGGCTAAGAACAACCACTTGTTAATGTAAATAGGTTTTCTTGATTTTTTGTTTGTATTGGATCAGTGCCGTTAACGCTTTTTCGGGTATTGCACTTGTGTGTGATAAAGTTTGTTGGTTGCCATACCACGGTCTCACGTGCCCGTCTCACTCTCTCCCAATCCCAATCCGATTTGCAAGCGCTCCCGAGATAATCGTGACATAGCTGAAGTTGTTAACATTACCTGGGCATAACATATCGTGAATCCCTGGGCAAATATGGTATCAAGAAGCACATGATGAACACTGGTACTCCCTATGCATTTCTTCAAAGCGTCGTTAATTGAGGAGAGAAACTGGCATGGTGTGCGCTCTCGAGTAATAAGGTAGCCTAGTCCTGTGCTTATGCACTCACTAACACACTGCGCTTCAGCAACGTGGGAGGCAGAGATTCGTCGCTTGAGCCGCTTATGCGCAAAGGTGTTCAATGTCTTGCTGGTCGCTGTCTCGCCCCACCAAGGCACAACATTCGCCCGTCAACATCGTTGCCTTTTTACGGCGCTTATTGCAGCAGCTTTATTAGTCGGTGCTATCACACCGACTAGTAGGCGGCGGAGAAACTCCGTTGGCGCATGTGGAAGCTGCAGTACTCTGACAACAAGCCGTCGCACGCTAACACGAAGCGAAAGGCAAAGAACGTCACTGCGCCTAGGGAGACTCCTCGATGCTAGCGCGGCCAGCACTCCTCGCTGGCATCGAGACGCTCTAACAGCTCTTACTGCATCGTCGCCTAGCCACCGTGCGAGAGAGAACAAATAAGAGATATGTAAGAGATACCCATGAATCTCATTCATGGGTATCCGTGGTGTGGCCGGTAAAGTGCCGGGCTTCTCATCGTGGAACGGGAGGTCGTGGGTTCAATTTCCGATGGCAGAACTTTTTCTTCTAGTTCTAGTCTGTTAATGTGCATTTTACCGTCATATCCATCATGGAAACATATCAGTGAAATCTTGGTGGACCCCGGCATAAAACACTCGTGTTAAAAAAGTTAGCTACCGCGCCACCCTCTTTTATACCTTAGTTACACAGGCATGCTAACCTCAGTTATGATGAACCTCAATTAACCGGAGTAAGCTACCGTTAGCGCCACCTAAAGTTGGCACATGCTACACGGGAAAAGTTATCCTTACTTTGGGGCTCTGAGGCAGGTCACGTGAAACTCAGTTTCATGAATAAAAGTATACAAGTTTAGCCGGTTTTTATAAATATACTGACAAACACAATGTATTTTATTTAAAATTCATTCTTCCTGATCGCACTAGCAGTCCTGGAATGTATTGTCAAGTATTTTGAGAATATTTGGCATATGTAAAGACTGGTCTCGCAACTATGGGCGAAGTCGCCATGCGGTCGGTGCGAAAGCCAAGACAATCCATTGCTTGATAGGTTTCGTATTGTCGTGTTTAATGCGTGGCTGTTTTGACAGACTGTTTCGCGGGTCGTCTTTGTTGTTGAGAGAGGCCATTTCACTCGCTTTTGGGAATACGTTTTGGCCTCTGTTGGAGCTACGCTACCTTCGAAAGGTGACATGGGTGCCACCATTCTGTTGGTTAGCCTCCATAACTGAGGTGCTCAACCTCGGTTCAGAGCAACCACATTTAGTGGGATAACTGCGGCTGCCTTTCCGTCTAACTGCACGCTACTATGGTTTAAGGGAACTGAGGTTTGTCGTAACTGAGGTTAGCCTGCCGATGTGACTACACTCTAAGGCAAAAGGGTGTTTAAAGGATGTATGGTTCGTCCTTTTGGGGGCTAACGGGGCTGCCACAACCATTAATTCCTTTTAGGACTAACTGCATCGGGTCTAACAGTTAATCCCCATGCAGTTACTCCTACAAGCTAACTGTCAGTCCCCACAGATCGCCTCAGTGGACTAACATTTAGTCCTCACATTTACACCTTAACCCTTTGATGCCCAAAATTTTGTTTCAATACACAGAATGATTGAAAACTCTGGCATGCATAAAGGAAGGACAAAATATGGAAATTACGTTTTCAGAAAAAAAATTATGTTTATTTGTTGGTGAGTAATGAGTTGTTGCTCCTGAGCAACATTGGGCATATGAGGCAGTACTTCACGTGGAACGCCTTGAAGCAGTTGTGGCTTGGAATGAGGCACAGATGCATGTTGCACTTAGCGCAGTACAAAAATGTGTAGCCGAACTTGCGGAACTTGCATCGGTTCTTTTTCGCGCCGTACTGCGGCCAGTGGTTCATGCCATCATACCTCACGTCCACTGTGGGCCTTGGCGTCACCGAACAGTGGATCAACTGTTTTGCAGGCACGATTCCACCCTCAGCAGTCATACCTGACCTCCTTTTCAAAGGATTTGACTTTATATGTGCAAGGGTCTTGGCAATTTGCGCTCGGAAAGCTAGCAGAGACAGCCTTCTTTTGATGGACAGCTGGGCACAGTGCTGTTTGTACAATTCACAATGGAAACATCAATCATCCAAAAAAATATTTGCATGTACCATTTTTTCGACTTGTGGTCTGTGCGGTACAGCTCAATAAGCATGTCAGCGAGATCAACACCTCCCACGAAGGCATTATACTCTTTTACGACGAAAGGGTGTGGAACATCAACGCTGCACTTTTCTTTGCTCTTCCACCGCTTGCAAATGTAGATTGGTTAGACACCGGCGTAGCTTGACACGAGGTGCACGGATATAATCAAGAGTTTGACGAACAATCGTCTGGCGAGGAATCATACTTGTGCAATAAACATACACTCGCCAAGGTAAAAATAAAGACGGGCATTGACGTTTCGGGCCCCGTACGGGTCCCTTGATCACAATGAAGATGTTAGCATGGGCATGCGGCTATTAGCCGCATGCCCATGCTGAATCACATGCCCATGCTAACATCTTCATTGTGATCAAGGGACCCGTACGGGGCCCGAAACGTCAATGCCTGTCTTTATTTTTACCTTGGCGAGTGTATGTTTATTGCACAAGAGGTGCACGGAGTTGCTATCAAACCATTTGAAGACTTCACTGTTAGAGTTTTGGTCTGCGCAAAAATCCACAGAGCCTCTTCCTTGCGCCTTGAGAGTTGCGTCGGATGCCAGCGGACACTTCTCTGTCCTATCGACTCTGATGGTGCCAGCACTCAGAAATCAGTTGCGCTTCAGCTCCAGGCGCAGCTACCAGCTACCAGGCGCAGACTGCTGAACCATTCATCAAAAAATAACTTGTGGTTTCTGTTCTCCGGAAGATCTTTCACCAGATTGATGACTATGTCACCAGAGATGCCGAATCCATGGTCATGTGCTGTACTATCCGCGTCAAATGAAACCCGAACAGCGGCAAGCATTCGCAGTGGTATAGTGCGCGCCGTTCAGTTATCACTACTGACAGGCGCGCGAATCCGGTTCGGCAGCACTTCGCATACATGCGCGCCTGTCCATAGTGATAACTGGACGGCGCGCACTATACCACTGCAAATGCTTGCCGCTGTTCGGGTTTCATTTGACGCGGCTAGTACCTTTACCTTCCATATATGATGAAGTCGGGCATGATTCCGGAGGCACCTGCCCTTGTGAACACCTTATAACCCCACTTGTGGGGCTTTGATTTCATCTACTGCTTTAGAGGTGAGCGTCCCTTCAAGGGAATTATTTGTTCCATCAGTATTCTGCCGTTCTTCTGGGACCACTGCCTTCATGTTTTTCTTCAGCTGGTACTCAAGTGGGCACACCTTGAAAAGGTGGTTGTGACCCTCGGTGTCTCGTGTTATTGCCTGGAAATTGTCATTCATGTGTAGACATTGATGTATAGTCTTGAACTGATTTCTTGACATGAGGTCCACTACAGGCGCAAATCTCGTGCCGCACTGCCAGAACATGCAGAAATGAGGCACCTTGACGGTCTCTGAAATCACTAATATTGAAAGATATTTCCTCATCTCCTCCTTGGTAATGTTTCCACAGGTGCCGTTCTTCTGAGTGGAATATAGATTTGATTGACAGCACAGTGTGTCTACCATCCCATCCTTAAAAAAGGCACAAAAGTACTCGTATCGACTTAACACATTGTCCGGCGGCGAAGGCAGCTCCCCCCTTCCAGGCTGTGTCATCAACCAAAAGGTCTTTTTTTGATCATGCTCTGCAAACATTGTCTCCTTTTTCTGCGTTGCGGAAAAGCTTCAATGGTGTGGCATTCCTGTGTCTTGCTCTTTGCGCAGCTGTTCATTGCGAAGATTAACCACAACTTCGAGTGGACAGGAATCAATCAATTGTTCATCATCTCTTGGTTCATATTGAAAGTCATACGGGTCACTGTCGAAATCAACATCGGACAATTCCCCATCCGGAAGGGAGATGAGCTCGTGAATTTCTTCACCTGTCAGCCATTTTTTTTCTTTTGACATCGCCATCTATACATAAAAGACAGAAAAATATGGCCTTATAACTAACATTTATCGTATTTCGTAAAAATAACATTATTGTCATTATTGCAAATGTGATGGTGCACTTGGCGACACAAAAAGTGGAATTTAATACTACACCCGCCTTGTTTACAGCTGGCACTTAGTAACAGGACTGGTACCGGAAATATGTCTGCCTGCTAATCCCCTGCACATTCACGTTAAAGGGGCCCGCAACACTTTTCCAAGTAGCCATGGAATGGATTCACTGAAGGAGCTTATTGCCTCACGAATTCACCGCCGCAAAAATTTTTCGGAATCCGTCCAGTACGAGTGGAGTTACAAAGATTTCTCGCACGCTGCAATTGCATTCTCTTCTCTCGTCCCGTCGAAAGCACTGGAAGCTAAGCAGGGAGGGATGGCACGGGGAAAGAAAATACGTCACGCGTGCCTGGTGATCTTGAGCGCTTTTTCTCTTTTTTTTCTTCGAATACGCGAATTTTCATTGCAATCGCACGCGCACGCGTGGACAAGTCGCAGCCTCTCGCGGCGGCCTCTGTAACTACCTCCGAGCGCGTCATGCTCAAATCAGCCAATGGCTGATACAATGAGCGCAACGTCATTTTTGAGTACGCAACGTCATTTGTCGAGAGAAGAGAAAGCAATTTCTGGCTGATTTTGAGAATTTATTGTGAATTCCACGTCGCGTGCTGCGCTATAATATTTGGCTCGCGTGTTCGAGAGCCTGGACTACCGATCGGCAGCGTTTTCTGAGCATGCTCAAAAAGTGTTGCAGGGCCCCTTTAAGGAAGCGTAACGACTTGGCCTCTGAACAGCCCCAGAAAAGCAGTGCTGCTGCCAGCAAGACATTCCCTGCTGGCTTTGCACCTACAAATGGCTGGCTCTGCCTTGCTGCCTCATTCACACAGTATTAACAGCAGCTTTTGACTGATAGCATAGTGCCAACTGTTGTGAAGCTGCTCGTCCATGGCCTACCACGTGCACGGCAGCTTTTTTGGCAGCAATTGCCTCATGCAGCTTTAAAAAATTATGAATTTCCTTTCACTTCTAATGGTGGATGCTGAAGCACTGTCCATGCAGCTTGAGCTTGCCACAGATGCTACACCAGGCATGCAATTGCTGCCGTCAGTTGGTAGCGGAGGCCATTCAAAGGAATCTGCTGGTCCTTCGGCTTTAGCAAACACGTTTTACGTTTTGCAAACTATGTATCGCAAGTTACGTATTGCCACATGTACATTTAGACATATGCACAACATTGACAAACGAGTTGAAGAGGACAACAGTGAGTTCGTATGACTCGCTGGACAGTAAGCCTTGAGATGCAGTAAATAAACTGGGTGCCAAAAGATTTGTTGTCACTCCCTTTAAAATTGTCAGATCGTGCTGGCCGATAAAATTCAGGTTGTGCCACTTGTGAACCGAAGCAGTCGTGCAGAGATCAGCTCAGCTTTTCTTCGCCTTGGCTGCTCCAGGTCGATCATGGCGTGCGTCTTAGAAGCGGTGCTGTTTTGTTTTTCTCTTCAGGATGCTCGCAATTGCGAAGAAGGCTGGCACACATCCAGCACTTGTGCCAGGAGCTTGCCGACATAAGTTGCATGGAGAACAACAGTTACACCAGACATGCTGCTTTGCAGCATGCATACCATATGTTGGTTTTGTTTTCACTGGGCACACGACTTCTTCACTCTTTTTGGCCTGCAGCATTTTCCGTTTCCACCTCAGCTCTCCAGATTTTGTCGTTGCCTACTCTCGGCCCGCATTTTCATTTTGGTGGAGGGCTCCAGGCTGTGTTCTGGCAAATAAAGCAGCCTTTCATTATCGCTGACAAAATGTTATTTATTGCGTCAAGTAGTTATGAATGCAGTTCACATGGCTAAAGTATACCTTGACATCATAGTAGCAGGGCTGAAGGCCACAGACTTGGGGGGCAAACCTTATCAGCAAGCTATGTTACGTCTCTAAGTTGAACGTGTTGGCATATGAAGATAACTATTCCAATGTCCTTCAGCAGAGTCCCTTGAGATGTGATTGCCACGAGACTTGCGTATGCTTGCACTTTGTAGCATTGCATTCACGAGTAATATTATGTATAACCGTACCTTGAAGGAGCCACTTTCCATGTGGTATGTCATCGTGCAATCACCGTGGATACAGCTCTCCATGGCCATGGTGCACATTAATGACGTGGTTTAGCATACCTATGAGAATTTGATTAGTCAGAGTGCAGGTCGACTAAACCTGCCTACATTCACATACAGGAAAATGTGGAAAATTGAGAAATAACTCAGAAAAATAGCTCTGTGTACAAGTTCAAGCAAGTGCACAATAATAGATTACACATTATAAAATATATACTCGAATAATGGCCGCATGCTGAACACACGCCTTCTTAAATAGTAGCCATTCATCACTGGAACCAAAAGCTTTATGTTCTCATTCTGTCGGTGCATTGCGGAAAGCATATGTGGCAGACTCTGCAGAGTACTAAATTTCTCCGTGATATGCAGGTCTGCAAACCTTGTACCATTGGCAAAGCACACCAACTTTGCCAATCATACTCTAATAGGTGGGCTCGAAGAAGCCCCAAAGTGGTCCCCATTGCTGGACATTGTCAATTACGTGAATGAAAATGTGGGCATCATACATCATGCTTTTTTCTTATAAATTTCTTCATACTCTTGAAGAAACTCTTCGAGAATTTTTCGTTCCTCTGCAATATTGTCATTCAGTACAGTTTACTGTAGACAAAAATGTGTGACGCCAACGAAGTTCATCCAGTTTTTGTAATGCTTACTTGGAAGGAAGTTCTTGAAAAGCACTGGAGAAAAGAAAAGGCTGCCAGTTTTTCCGCTCGGACACCTTCCCAAATATCATTGCTGTGAGCGATCATGGCAAGCGGTGCATCTGATAAACTGCAGTTATTTCCCTCAGCTTTCCATTAATTCAGAGGCGGTAACGCCGATTGTTGCAGCATTTTCTTAAACCACGTAGATGCTGTAGTTCTCATGAAGCCAATGTAGAGTGCATCCATGTCATCAACTACAATTTTTTTTTATTTAGAATACTGTAAAGCCCGTACGGGCTGTTACAGGGTGGGATTTGCACATACAACACAGTGAAATCTGTCACTGTGAAATACAACACTGCACAGGAGGAGAAATAAACACACAAGCAATAGTAATTATAACTCACGAAAAATACAACTCCAGATTTCGTTCAAAAGAAGCCAGCCTACCAACGCCACTGAAAACTTCTGGATTAAGGCTATTCCATTCAGCTATTGTACGAACAAGAGATGAATATTTATACACATCAACTCGCGAGTTATAGGGCAAAAATACATGACAGTGATTGGTGCGACTAAAATTTCTTCCAGGTGGGAGCAGGTACAATGAAGAGTCCAAACTGAATTTACCAGCTGACAGCTGATAAAGGAATTTTAAGTGGCCGATTTTTGATCTGACATTAAGTGTTTGTAGTCCTGCCCTTGTTAGCAGGGCTGTTACGGATTGCATTCGTCGATAAGATGAGTAAATGAATCTTGCTACCAATTTTTGAACGCGTTCCAGTTTATTGATTTGGTATTGTTGGTCAGGGTCCCAAATTATACAAGCGTATTCCAGAGCTGGGCGTATGATCATCTTATAAGCTTTAAGTTTCACGCTGGGGCTAGCAGCCGACAGTTTTCTGTTTAAAAAGCCAAGTTTGCGTTGGGCTGTTACATATCAGAGGCAGCTGTTCCATTTAAGCAGCAGTTCCGTATAACAGATTTCCATTTACTGAGAGTCTACTGTATATCTGAAATAGAGGCCAGACGCTTTGTCCTAAAGATTCAAACATGACAATTTTATGAGTGTTACGAGTCACTTATATGTTTAACACTATTCGTTGCGGGGCTATTTGGTTCATAATCTCGAATACTGGGTAGTGCGAATTCAAACAGGAAAAAGAAGGAACACAGATGCACAGGACAGGCAGTACTCACAACTAAGCTTTTTTGTTCAGAAAAGTTTCCCTACATATATACATAACCGAGTGTCGCGCGCAGGCGCACCGCACGTTACAGTCA
>JALIZH010022421.1:0-29414 GCA_030522465.1 Rhipicephalus appendiculatus
TCATGCATAGTGCTACTGAGTAGTCATTACTTTTATTATAGTTGTGCTTTTCACTCCTTGGTACATACCAGGGGTTCAAACTTGCGACCCGGCCTGCAGTAGACTGTCCTCGTCCCGTGTTTTACATTTGTTTAATAAGTATGTTCATAAGCTATAAAGACGTGACTGACCTCAAGCCTCTTTTTTATGAGGCACCCCATCCGATCACCACGTGGTAAAGGGGGTTAAAACATAACCGTAGAACAAAAGCTCTATATTTCAGAAACGGCGTCCAGATTTCAGTCATTCTGGAGATCAGTACCTCGAAATGTGTCTTGAAATCTGAAGTGAAATCTGTTTCATAAATAACACGTTTATGAGATATGGAAAAGGCCTTCTTTTGCTGACATTTTGTTCAAATTCCTACCCCCCGTCCCTCGCTCATACCTTCTAAGCTATCCGACACATTTCTTAACTGCGCCCGCTAGCTGAGGTGAGTTTCAGACCTCGATGAACTTCGCGACTAAAGAAATAGGCCCACTTATACATTCGGCAGTGTGTTTGTATTTTTTACATGCACATGGTATATTCATGAGTGACATCAAGATAAATTCTAAAAAGAAAATGTATACGACTGTTAAAAATTTATGCGTTGCAATAAACGTCTGTGTGGTTCACAGACGTACAACATAAGTGCACGAAGTGG
This sequence comes from Rhipicephalus appendiculatus, assembly GCA_030522465.1. Taxonomy (NCBI): domain Eukaryota; kingdom Metazoa; phylum Arthropoda; class Arachnida; order Ixodida; family Ixodidae; genus Rhipicephalus; species Rhipicephalus appendiculatus. The sequence goes on from JALIZH010022421.1 coordinate 686, forward strand.
CTTCAAGTGGAAACACGGAGAAAGAAAAGTCATTTTCGATCCAGACAGCTTCGTCTCGCCGCGCACTCTTTCGAGATGTCGCTCGCTCATCAATATCTCAGTCTTCACTCGGAACTCCTCGTATGATGGGCTGATATTTACTGACTCAGATTTTTTGATTCAACAGCCGAGCGGCGATTCGGGGAAATCGCCGTTTGACTCACCCGCAGCAGAGAAACTGTCGCGCACTTCCATAGCGAAAGCAACCTGTGCGGGTGAGCGCACTGAATAAAATTTTGTAGTTGTTAGCGCGTCCGGAAAGGAAGAACAAGCCTGAAATCCACATTAATCATTGGTGTTACGCCACCGAGACAGAAGGGGATTTTGTGAGTCACCGAAACAAAAAACGCAACCACAGGGGCATTGCTTTTGTCACTCAGCACCTGCGTGGAAACAGGCGTAATGCGAACCCATGAAGCCAAAAAAGAGGGCGTAAGAAATCGGCCACCTATTGAAAGATTCTACACCAGAAAGCCATCAGTATTGTGAGCGCAACTAGCGGTAACCGGCCGAAGGACGAAACCCAAACTAGCCGGCGCACAGCTGTAGCAAAGTATAAAAGAACAGAAACATACCCTCAAGAAAAAACTTTCATATAATTCCGCAAAGTGGCCGCACATGCCAAGCAAGAAAAAATGATCGAAAAAGGTGCGTTTTTTTAACATACTAGCGATGACGTACGTGTACGTCTTTGAGCATCCCGAGTGCCTTAGCGGGTGAATTACATGTACGACATTCACCCAGAAAGGTTTCATGATTTTATCTGGTAGAAAACTCGGGCGCTCCATTATTTGGTTGACAATCAGCACTGCTTCGTTCAGTTAGCGAACACAGGAAAAAGATGAGTGATTCTTTTTTTTTGTGGAAAGCGCCCGCGCGAGCTCGCAACCACCCTTTTCAAACGCGGCAGATCGTACGCCTTCTGCTCACTGCGGCGCCTCTGGAGTCGGCAGTTCTCCATTATGAAACTTAAGCGGGAGGTTTCATGACCAGAAGGAAAGTTTTATAGACCCTTCTAAAACACAGACATATAGTATATTCCAAAAACAAGGCGCAGATAGTCATACTGCTGCCCAGGACATTTCCCGTGATCGTTTAGTGACCCCCAACACGTCACCCCGAGCCTTCTTAATTGAAAGGTATAGTTGTGAAGGACCTGCTTTCTTGTACAGCATCAGAAGGGATTCCGCGTACACTCAAGCTTCGTTACTTAGGACTGGACCCCCACTTGGTGCCTTAGTTAGTGAAATTTTTGATCAAGAGCATTCTACTTGGCTATGCCCGTAGCATGGCACAAAAGGAAAAGGGTTGTACCACAGGGAGCAAAAATAAAAATAATAAATGTTAGTTTTACCTTCACCCGACATCCTGTTTGGGTGAACATGCACATGTTCAGTCCAAGGAGGTTCAGACATACGATATTCAATGGTGTCGATAACTGCCGTGGGTCAAATCCAGCGGAGGAGATGGACCATAGCCCTCGGGGTACTCCACGGAGGTGCGGAGGGCACCTTACCTCATCACTGACTCCAAATTAGCGATCCGGAACTATACCAAGGCTGGGTGTCCGCGGAGGTGGCGCGTGCTGTACACCAGGGCCGGGGAACTTCGGGTTCGTCATGATTACCAACAAGGACCTCAAGTGGTTCGTCGCACAGGTGGGGGATGTTGGAAGTAGGAATAACAATAGCCTTAACAGAAACAATTAGGAATGCCAGCGGTGTATCACGCTCCGGCACCCCACCCTATTACAAATAGCTCTCCCACACCGTCGCGAGGCAGCTAACCCGCAGGGACGCGGTCACCCAGAGCGCAGCCGCCGCCGCCGTTGTGCGGAACCCCGGAGGAGGCACGGCGGCGTAGGCCACCGAGTCCGGCGCCGCCGCTATCGCCACCACCACAAACGCCACTGCCGTTGCGGCAACCGAAGTCGCGGCGGACCAGTGGGACGCCGACAGCTATGCCGACTTTTTGAAGTAATAATCCAGCGCCATGAACAGCACCTAACACCACAGAAGAAGGCCGTGCAAGCGCTGCTCTGATCTCTAGAGCTGCGTTCAACCGGTCTGTCAGAACAACTCTGAATGGAAAGTTGTACGTGTCTGCGCATGTGCGCATTTCTTTTCGTATTTATTGATATATAGTATATATATTGCATGGACGATGGAGCTAAGGAGGGGATACTTCTCGAGGCCGCATCTAAACACTGCAGCTCATCAAAAGGCAGTTTGGAGTCCTGCCCTCGCACGAACACGGGACTCGGCTTGTTCTCGCAGCCAGTTCCGAGGGAGGACCTCCTGCCGAGTTTCGGTGACCAGATTGACGATGTGGCACCACTACACGCACGACATCGAGCCAACCAATACCCAACGCGGCCGCTTCCTACGGTACAGGACCACGTCGACGGAATCGATGAGCTTACGGCAGTTGTGTAGACTGGGGCTCCACGTACCGCGCTACATCGACGCCATGCTTCAGTCGTCCTCCAGCCTTGGAGCGAGGCACCCTTGCGCGGCCTCGGTGGGGTCGCTTTCCTGTCGGTGCGTTGGATTTGGAGATAAAAACCGAAGCCGGGAGCAAGTTCCTTGCTGCCGTTCCCATTCTGGTGGTCTTGTACGCTGACATGGTTTTGGGAGCTGACTACCCCTTGTCCGGCAAAGTTCAGCTCATCATAGAGGGCGGCCGAGTAAAGCTCCACTGCTTGACTCCGAGCATTTTCTCGGCCCCTATTTCCCTATTCGGAAGACCGCAGCCACAGATGCCCAGCAACGAGAGTATCCTCAGTGAACAGCCGGAGACACATCTGCCTACTCCGCGGCAGTAATAGGCCGAGTGTGGGAATGTTTCGTTCGAGGATTCTATGGCTGCCGAGGACACATTTTTGGACGATATGCTTGTGTTGTCGGGATCTACGGCCGCGGCTAACGATGCGCCGCAAGCGGCTCGAGCCAGCGTCAGCCCTTGCGGGCGCCTAGCGTGCGGATCTGCTGACAACGATGGTCAGTTCGTTCTGACTTCCAGCGTATCATTTGAAAGCCGCAGGCATCGCGATGAGGCTGTCTGCGTCTACGGGGGACCCGACGCTCATCGGTCAGATGGGGATCAACTCGCACAAAGCGGTGATATGACACCTTCGTACAAACTTGGCGCCTGCATCGTGGAGTGCAGCCATGGTGGCGTCAACTCGCATGACCGTGCTACGGAACCCCTCAGAAAGCATCTTTCTTCCTTGCAGCAACGGAGCAGGAGAGAGCGGTGACGGCAGCGCTCTCTCCTGCCGCGCTAAACCCCGCTAAACTTGCCACGCTTATCCAAGAAGCTGCCGCGCTAAACCATGAAGGCCAGGTCTCGCAGCCTGACCGAACTAGCAAGCCTGATTCGTTGGGTAAGCACACGTCTGCTCAGTACGTTGACAAAGACAAGCATGGCTTAGAACTAAGCCGGGAGCAGCGACTGCATAATCTCCTGGTAGGCGTGCGACGACCGGGACGACATAGTCAATGGCGTCCACCAGAGCCATCATCACCCTATTTCCAAAGCAAGATGCTCTGTCTTGCTTTGGAAGTAGGACGATAATGGCTCTGGTGTTTGGAAGTAGGGCATTGGCTGCCTCACGGCAGCCAATGCCGCCCACTAGAGGCATTAGTTCTACAGACGGTGGTTCAGGACCCAGGTCCTCTGAATGTTTCCACCTTCGAAGAGACGACCACCGCCTGAGAAGGGCCAGTTTTGGCAGGACTGCATGCGCGCAGCGTGGCCGAGTGTAATGATGACAAAGTGGTGCTCGCGCACGGGCGCATAATCGGCTAGAAAAGAGAAGAACGAAGTCAGATAAAGAAAAAGCCGGCAATATATTCGGACTGTAAAACATTTTTATCTCTAAAATAAGGTACCACCCGTTTCATGGCCGATCCCCCCATGGTGGGTTGCGCCAGGTAGCTGAGGATCAACCAACCAACCAACCCAGTGTACGGGCGTTGTCTCTTGTCTCTTCACTACAATATATCTGTCTGTCCCCTTTCACATCACTATTTATCCACACGTGCACAGGGTAGCAACGGTCAATAGTACCAGCTAAACATGCCAGCGTTTCCTTTTCACCTGTTTTACTCTCCTCGCGTAATACGCGTGTTCTTCGCTATTGTAAATGAAAGCTTAACAATATCATAAAGCATAGATTTCCTTATTAAGTCTGAAAAATTATACACATTCTGCCAAAACGAACGGCAGCAAGCAACCATATGCGCTGCGCCAGTGGCACAGCGAAAATCGCAGACCATTCGCATACCTTGTGAAACGCACCCTCCACTAGCGGCGGTATCAAACTGAGCAAATAGAGGCTGTACATTTTTCGCGATGATCGCAGAATGTTAGACAGTTCTAAGGCGGCAGCTGTCTGAGCGTCCACGGGTAGGCTTAGTCAACGCCGTGCGTTTCTACGAGCGCTCTTCCCCCGTTTGTGAGCCGACGCTACTGCTTCCGCGGCAGATTGCGAAACTTCTTTAATGCGGGGGGGAAATGCACCTGCCGGCTTTAAAATGGTATGCGGCTGTACATCTCGCAGAGTTGTGGGCACGGCCAGACGGCATAACAAATAAGCTGCTCAAGAACTTGGACGAGGAATCCCTTAATTTCCTCTCAAATCATATCAACAAACTGTGGAAGGAAAGGCAATAGCGGACAAGTGGAAGAAGGCCTCCACGGTTCTAATACCCAAACCGGGTAAACCGCTGGGGCTCGACAACCTATGTCCCATCTCCCTTACCTCGTGTCTAGGCAAAGCGATGGAATACATGATTTTCAACAGACTCACGAGGCACTTGGAACAAAGAGACGTGCTGCCTTACAACATGATAGGATTCCGTCCTGGGTTGTCAAGCGAGGATGCCATTCTTTTAATCAAACACCAGGTCCTGCAGGACCTGGTGTGGACCAGGTCCCGAAGCATACGAGAGTGATCTTTTGCATGGTATAGCTGTTATTAAGCGCACTTCAACGAAGACAATAAATCTTTCAGTTGCGAGTAAGCGCTTGTCTTGTGTTCCTTTCTCGTTTGTCTTCGTTGAAGTGCGCTTAATAACAGCTATACCATGCATATTGTCACGTGGTCGTGACGTCGACGAAGGCAGCAGGCGACGTGTTTAAGATGAAACTGTTTATTAGGCCGAACTTGTGGCCGGTAAACGGAAAGTAAGATTACAGCAATACACGCTGGCACTGATAGCGGCGAACAGAGCGTCGGCCGTCGATCAAACTGAACATCGTTGGAGCGCGCCGGCTTTTATGCATCATGCGTCGAACATTCTAGCCTTATCACTGGTCATCGCGCAAGCTCTGGAATAATCTCGAGTGGTCGCGTCTTGCGCGCAATCTTAACAAAACGATCTACAATAATCGCGAAGGTTCCAGAACAATAAGGCGCGGTTTGAGCTGAGCTTTGCTGACGGTCTTTGTGGGCGAAAACCGAATACAACAAAAGTGAAAATAAGAATAGCGCGTGGCAATGCCCCCCTCTGAAAAGGCATCGTCCCGATGCTTAAAACAGAACACGGGGGAAAATGCATGCAATAATAAATCACAACAATAAAGAAAGAAAGTACAATAATTAAGCAATAAGCGCAGTCCTCAGGTTTGCTAACGCGCGTAATACGGCTTGAGGCGCACGACATGGACGACTTCAGGTCGCGCACGGCGCCGTTGAGAGTTCGTTATGCCGTCCGGGACGACCTCGTAGTCCAGAGCACCGAGACGTCGAAGCACCTTGTACGGCCCGAAGTATCGCCGAAGGAGTTTTTCACTAAGTCCACGTCGGCGTATCGGTGTCCACACCCAAACGCGGTCGCCGGCCTGGTATTCCACGAAGCGTCGTCGAAGATTGTAACGGCGGCTGTCGGTCGTCTGCTGATTCTTGATGCGCAAGCGGGCGAGTTGTCGGGCTTCTTCAGCGCGCTGAAGGTAGACGGTGACGTCGAGGTTTTCTTCGTCGGCGACGTTGGGCAGCATGGCGTCGAGCGTCGTTGCCGGGTTCCTACCGTAGACCAACTTGTATGGCGCCATCTGTGTCGTCTCCTGCACGGCCGTGTTGTATGCGAAGGTCACGTACGGAAGGATGGCGTCCCACGTCTTGTGTTCGACGTCGACGTACATGGCCAGCATGTCGGCGATGGTCTTATTTAGACGCTCGGTCAGGCCGTTGGTCTGTGGGTGGTACGCGGTGGTCCGGCGGTGGCTTGTGTGGCTGTATCCCAAGATCGCCTGGGTTAGGTCAGCCGTAAACGCCGTACCTCTGTCGGTGATGAGAACCTCTGGGGCGCCGTGTCGAAGGACGATGTTCTCAACGAAGAACTTGGCTACCTCGGCGGCACTGCCTTTGGGCAGGGGCTTTTGTTTCGGCGTAGCGGGTGAGGTAGTCGGTGGCCACGACGATCCATTTATTTCCGCAAGTCGACGTTGGGAACGGCCCCAGGAGGTCCATCTCGATCTGCTGGAACGGTCGCCGAGGAGGCTCGATCGGCTGAAGGAAGCCTGCTGGTCTTGTGGGCGGTGTCTTCCGTCGCTGACAGTCTCGGCACGTCCTTACGTAGCGGGCGACGTCGGTGGCAAGGCGCGGCCAGAAGTACTTTTCCTGTACTCTTGCGAGCGTGCGGGAAAGTCCGAGGTGTCCCGCCGTCGGGTCGTCGTGTAGTGCCTGGAGGACTTCTGGTCGCATTGCTGCAGGCACCACGAGAAGGTAGTCGGCTCGAAGTGGAGAGAAATTCTTCTTTATGAGAACGCCGTTTCGCAAGAAAAACGACGCGAGTCCTCGCTTGAATGCCTTTGGAACAATGGTGGTCTTGCCTTCGAGATACTCCACAAGGCCCCTGAGTTCCGGATCAGCTCGCTGTCGTTCGGCGAAGTCGTCGGTAGTTATGGTTCCCAAGAAGAAGTCATCCTCCTGGTCATCCTGCGGCGGCGGGTCGACGGGGGGCACGAGACAAGCAGTCGGCGTCAGAGTGTTTTCGTCCGGACTTGTAAACGACGGTGACGTCGAATTCTTGAAGTCTCAGACTCCATCTTGCGAGACGACCTGAAGGGTCCTTCAGGTCAGCTAGCCAACACAAGGCGTGGTGGTCGCTCACAACTTTGAAGGGCCTGCCATAGAGGTAGGGGCGAAACTTTGACGTTGCCCAAATGATGGCAAGGCACTCCTTTTCTGTTGTGGAATAGTTGGCTTCTGCCTTGGATAGCGACCGGCTAGCATAACTGATAACCCTTTCCACGCCGGCAGTTCTCTGGACAAGTACGGCGCCGAGTCCTACGCTGCTTGCGTCGGTGTGGATTTCCGTGTCGGCGTGTTCGTCGAAATGCGCAAGTATTGGAGGCGTCTGCAGGCGTCGTTTCAATTCTTGAAATGCTTCGACTTGCGCCGCTTCCCACTTGAATTCCACGTCGTGTTTCGTGAGCTGAGTTAGTGGCTCGGCGATGCGTGAAAATTCCTTGACGAAGCGTCTATAATAGGCGCACAAGCCGAGAAATCGGCGTACGGCCTTTTTGTCGGTAGGCGGCGGGAAGGCAGCGATGGCAGCTGTTTTCCGTGGGTCGGGGCGAACTCCAGACTTGCTGATGACGTGACCCAAGAACAGGCGTTCCTCGTATGCGAAGCGGCACTTTTCTGGCTTCAGGGTGAGTCCGGAGGCCTTTATTGCTTGAAGTACTGCGTCAAGTCGGCGGAGGTGTTCGTCGAAGTTTGAAGCAAACACAATGACGTCGTCCAGGTACACCAGGCAAGTCTGCCACTTCAATCCTGCCAGCACTGTATCCATAACCCGTTGGAAAGTCGCAGGCGCCGAGCAAAGACCGAAGGGCATGACTTTGAACTCGAAGAGACCGTCTGGTGTTATAAACGCGGTCTTCTCTCGGTCTCTCTCGTCGACTTCAATTTGCCAATAGCCGGTCTTGAGGTCCATCGACGAAAAGTACCTGGCGTTGTGGAGTCGATCCAGGGTATCGTCGATCCGTGGTAGAGGGTACACGTCCTTCTTCGTTATTTTGTTCAGGCGGCGATAATCGACGCAGAAGCGTAGGGTTCCGTCCTTTTTCTTCACTAACACCACGGGTGACGCCCACGGACTCTTTGAAGGCTGGATGATGTCGTCGCGTAGCATTTCGTCGACTTGGTTCTTTATGGCCACGCGTTCCCGCGTTGAAACTCTGTACGGGCTCTGACGTAGTGGCCTGGCGCTTTCGTCTGTTATGATGCGGTGTTGTGCGACTGGGGTCTGTCGAACTCTTGACGAGGACGAAAAGCAGTCCCTGTATTGCAGCAGCAGGGTTTTGAGCTGTTCTTGTTTATGCGTCGGAAGGCTCGGATTGATGTCGAAAGCTAGTTCATGGGCTTGGTTCGTCGTAGCATGTTCGGTAGGCTCGGCGAGGGCGAGAGCGTTGCTAGCTTCCACAATTTCTTCGATGTAGGCGACCGTCGTGCCTTTGCTCACATGCTTGTATTCGTTGCTGAAGTTCGTGAGCATCACTGTTGCTTTCCCGTCACGCAACTCGGCGATGCCTCTTGCGACGCAAATCTGACGGTTTACAAGCAGGTGCTGATCGCCCTCGATGACGCCTTCGAAGTCTGTGGGTTTTTCGGTGCCGACGGAAATAATGACGCTGGAGAGAGGCGGAACGGTGACGTGCTCGTCTATCACGTTCAATGCATGGTTTCCCGGCGTCGTCTGGGTAGGCAGCGCTTTTTCTGAAGTTAGTGTTATCGACTCAGACCTTAGGTCGATGACGGCACCGTGGTCACTTAGGAAGTCCATTCCAAGTATCACATCCCTTGAGCAGTGTTGTAGGATAACAAAACTCGCAGGATAAGTCCGGTTATTGATGGTGACTCTCGCCGTGCAGACTCCAATTGGCGTTATCAGGTGGCCTCCAGCTGTCCGGATTTCGGGTCCACTCCAAGCGGTCTTTACTTTCTTCAGCTTGGCGGCGAATGGCCCACTGACGACGGAATAGTCGGCACCAGTGTCGACGAGAGCGGTGACGCTGTGACCGTCGATGAGAACGTCAAGGTCGCTAGTCCGTCGTCTTGCGTTGCGGTTAGCTCGCGGCGTCGGGTCACGGCTGCGTCGATTTGTTGCGCTGCTTCCATCATGCTGCGTCGTCAGATCTAGCTCGGTCCGCGAGGTTTCGTCGGCAGGGCTCTGTCTGCTTCGCGTCGTGGTCAGCAGGTTTCGTCGCGGCGTCATCGTCGGCGTCGGCGGAGGATCTTCGGTAGTTCGACGTACAGCAACCGCACCTCCATCGGTTGCTGCCCTTAGTTTTCCGGGTAAGGGCTCGGAGATCGGCCCCCGAGCCGGACTGGTGTACTGCCTGCGATGCGGTGAGGTGTAGTGGCCTGGCGACGGTGAACGGGAAGGTCGTCGGGGTGTCCACTGCGCTCCTGTGAGGTAGTCGGCGATGTCACGAGGTCGTTCGCCCGGCTGCGGACGCGGCGCGTTTACGGCGAAACCACGCAGTCCCATCTCCCGGTACTGGCAGCGGCGGTACGTGTGCCCGGCTTCACCGCAGTGGTAGCATAGGGGGCGGTGGTCAGGGGCGCGCCAAACATCGGTCTTTCTCGGAGGGTAGCGCTGGTTGGCAGGTCGCCGGTATGGCGCCGGTGGTGGTGGGGGCGTTGTCTGGCGGGGGGAACTGCGGCGGTGCGAAGTCTTCACGTGGGCGCGACGGGGGAGCGTTACGCCGCGCTGCAGCAGCGTAGGTCATCGCTTGTGGTTCGCGCTGCACCGGTTCAGGTGCGCCCAGAACTTGCCGGATTTCCTGGCGCACGACGTCGGCGATCGGCTGCTCCTGAGGCTGCGAAGTTGGGAACAATTTGCGCAGCTCCTCCCGAACGATTGCTCGGATGGTGTCGCGCAGGTCGTCGGGATGCAGTGCTTGAACCTCCCCGTAGGTCGTCAAGGGAATGCGGCGGTTGTACTGGCTAGTACGCATCTCCAGCGCCTTCTCGATCGTCGTAGCCTCCGAGACAAATTCTGTGACTGTCTTTGGTGGGTTGCGTACAAGGCCGGCAAACAGGTCTTGCTTAACCCCACGCATCAAGAAGCGAACCTTCTTTTCTTCGGACATGGTTGGGTCAGCGTGGCGGAAGAGTCGGGTCATTTCCTCCGCGAAGACGGTGACGCCTTCGTTAGGAAGTTGCACCCGTGTCTCCAGCAAGGTTGCAGCCCTTTCCTTTCGGACGACACTCGTGAACGTTTCCAAAAAAGTGCCGCGAAAGGTGTCCCAGGTTCGAAGAGTGGACTCCCGATTCTCGAACCAGGTCCTAGCTGCGTCGTCCAAGTAAAAGTACACGTGCCGCAGCTTGTCGTCGGCATCCCAATTGTTGAATGTGGAGACCCTTTCGAATGTCTCAAGCCAGGTTTCGGGGTCTTCACTTTGAGATCCGTGAAACGTCGGCGGCTCTCTGGGTGGCTGCATCACGATTGCCGCGGGAGGCACTGCGGCCGTCATCGTGCTTGTTGTCTTCGACGCTGGGGCCAGGATCTTGTCGGGTAGGGGTCCGTATTCTGGTGGGAGACCTTGCTGCCTGCGGCTGGCTCGCTGCTCAGTGTTGACGTCGGTGTCCCCTTGGCGTTGTGGGCTTGGCTCACGGCTGGAAGGGGGCGTTCGGTACATGGACCGGGAAGCACCTCCACCAGATGTCACGTGGTCGTGACGTCGACGAAGGCAGCAGGCGACGTGTTTAAGATGAAACTGTTTATTAGGCCGAACTTGTGGCCGGTAAACGGAAAGTAAGATTACAGCAATACACGCTGGCACTGATAGCGGCGAACAGAGCGTCGGCCGTCGATCAAACTGAACATCGTTGGAGCGCGCCGGCTTTTATGCATCATGCGTCGAACATTCTAGCCTTATCACTGGTCATCGCGCAAGCTCTGGAATAATCTCGAGTGGTCGCGTCTTGCGCGCAATCTTAACAAAACGATCTACAATAATCGCGAAGGTTCCAGAACAATAAGGCGCGGTTTGAGCTGAGCTTTGCTGACGGTCTTTGTGGGCGAAAACCGAATACAACAAAAGTGAAAATAAGAATAGCGCGTGGCAATATCAACCAACTAGCCCAAATGTCGATTCTCTTGCAGTGATCTTTTGGCTGGACGTCGAGAAAGCCTTCGATAGGGTGGCGCACAAAGTCATACTCGAGGTATTGTCGGACATGGGACTCGGAGAAATGCCAGCCTCAAGCTGGGAGAACTGAAGTCGAAAAACAAACACGGACTGGGGAACAGAGGCACTCCGCAATGAGCAGTGCTGTCTCCATTGCTTTTCAATCTGGCCATGACTAGAGTTGCTAAGGAACAAGAAAAGATTGAGGTGGCGGGTTTCGCGGTATAGCAGACGACGTAACCGTCGGGAGTGCTCAAGGGAGCATGATAGAAACCGAGACGAGAATGCAGGAATGCGTTCGAGCGGTCGAGGACACACTAAACGGAATACGCTTGAGGTGTTCGGCTGTGAAGTCAGAGTTACTAATCTTAAAGAGAGGTAGAGGCAGGAGACCCAATGTGTACGACCCCAATAACGAACTCAAGGTAGCACTAAAGTGCCAAGACGAATCGGAAATAAGGCAAGTCGAGGAGCCCAAAATACCGGGTTATTACATCGACGACAAAGGTTGTAACTTCACTACCATACAGAAAATCTCGGAGAAAATGGCACAGCTCGTGAGAGCTTTAAAGAGAATAACAAACAGGCACAAAGGCATAGGAGAGGACAGCGCGCTACGGCTGGTCCACGCCTTCACCCTTTGCCATTCTAGATATGCGGGAGGTCTAGTAAAATGGACGGTCACGGGCCGCAACAAGTTAAACGCTCTACTCAGAAACCTAACGAAGTGCACCCTCGGGTTGCCCATTAGCACGCCGAACGAGAAACTAGCAGAGCTAGGAATGCATAACAACATGAAGCAGATTGCGGAGGCACAACAGGTAACCCAACTCGCTAGATTAAAGGGGTACTGACACAAAATTTCGCGGCCGAGATAGCCTGCTGCATCGATTCCCGTGTACATGCGTGTACCATCTGCAAAATATCGACAGCGAATAAAGCTTGGAAGGTGTTTTATATGAATTTTGAAGTTCGCGTGCGCGATCCAGCATTCTAGGCCACACCTGGCGGCATTGACACCCTCGGAGGTGACCCTAGGTGACCCCCCTATTTCCCGGTACAACAGGTTATGATGACGTCGTAGCCGCCATTTCTGTTTTGGCGCGCTCGCCACTGCGCTGTTGGTGACTGCTCGGCGGCTGCTCGCGAGTGTGTGGCCGCGGCCAAGAGGAGGCGCTGCCGCGGCGCACGCGTTGAAAGTTTTGTGTTTGGCGACACTACAGCTTTCCCGTGTCCTGCTCCGAAGGACTTCTTGATTCCCCCTGTGCTGCCTCGGCTGCAGTGACAGGCCACAATGCCGAAATCCTTCTGCGCCGTTTCCTTGTGCACGTCGAAGTCGGGATCAGGCGTATCGCTGCATACGTTTCCCCGCGACGAACCTCGGCGGCAGAAGTGGATCGAGTTCGTGTGCGCTTGTGGACGTCAGCAGTATCAGGACTGGTCCCCCGTGCAGAACAGTCGCGTTTGCGGGCTCCATTTCGAGGCGCATTGCTTTACCACCCAGGCGCCGGACTTGGCGTACATGGGTCTTCCGACTCCACCCTGTGCATCGCTCACGTCTGGTGCTCTGGTGTTACCTAGCTTTCTTCGGCACCAACAACTTGAAGGGCATCACAATGTTATCAAGTGATTCAATCGGATATTGAACGTAGAAAAAGCGAACGTACTTTGGCTAAATGAATTGCCCTGCAGAACATTTGTGCACGAATGTGTCGGGTCTTACCATAGTACATTGCCGACGCGAGGTTCATCGTGGTCGTCGTCGCTGGTATCGTTGCCGCTTCCCGACGAAGCACTCCTCTCCAGCGGGTCAAACCTGAAGTGATTCGCCCCGTCGTAAATTCCTTCGATCCCCGTCGCAAGAAAATTGTCGCCATCAGACGACGATGAGCCCGACGACGACAGCGAGGACGATAACGGCGACGACATCACGCAGCATGGGTGACAAGCGAATGCAAGCAGACGATGCAGACCGCGCGGAAGTGCGTCACTGTTCTGTGTGCTCCGTGACCGAGCGTTTCACTCGCTAGGTGGTGATAGTTGCACCCGGCGGCTTGTCGTTTTTGGAGCTCTGTCAAACCGAAACTGAAGCTGTGTTGGTAATGAGGAGCTTGTAATTAATTATCTGTCGCGCGCTGCAGCAAACGATGTGCCGTGTTATGACTAACAGGCCCCCCAGCAACACATTGCAGCAAAAAAAACGCAGGGCGAAAATTCTTGTGTCAGGACTCCTTTAAACAGCACGCGCGTGGGTAGGAAAATACTCGGTGCGATAGGACTAGACCCAAATAAATTGTGCGAGCCCGAGGAGGTCGAGGTGGAGCTGAATCGCGAGCAGAGAGATGCGATCAGAACCACCCCCTCTACCGAAGATCACGTATCAGGCAGTGGCGTAGCCAGGGGTGGCACACCGGGCACGTGCCCCCCCCCCCCGAAATTTTTTTCGCCATGGTATACAGAGCGAAGAATGACCATTTCAAGGAGGCGCCCCTCCCGAAATCAAGGAGGTGCCCCCCCCCCCCCCCCCCCCGAAAAACTTTCTGGCTACGCCCCTGGTATCAGGCACATAACGTAAACGGGAGAAAGGCGAGGGCGCAGGCCCTCCTTAAAGAAATCGAGAGCGTGGGAAGACAGGCGGCGATCGTTGATGCGGCCTGGGTGAGAGATAGAAAAAGCATACACGGCAGTCAGTAGTCGTAGACAACAAAGAGGTGTGGGACGCGACAACCGCACTCAGTAAGGATTCGTCCGTCACAGAACAGGCCGCGGTAGCCCTGGCGATCAAGGGTAAAGAATGGACCCACATATGCAGTGATTCAAAAACGGCGGTGAAAAGCGCTTCGAGAAGGGCCCAGTTGCTAAATGCGCAACAAAGATTATAGGAGAAGGCGAAATCCCAGAAACCGAAATCAGATGGTTTCCTGCGCACATGGGGAAAGTGCAGAGAACCCGAGTGAACCTCAACGATTTCGCCAACGACCGAGCACGAGGACTGACATGGCGTGCCGGTCAAACTCGACGTGACGTCTATGACAATTCCGGTGTCACAAAAGATTCACTACTGTAGTACAACGAAATTACAAAGCTTTACCACATCGAGCGTAGGCATTTTCCGTTGCCACATGTAAAATTATATAGACCACAGACGGTCAGTCTGCGGTTACTGCAGACGGGTACCTACCCGACGACGTACAACATGAGCCGAATATATCCGGAGCTGGAATTAAAGACAGTGTGCGATGCATGTAATGGCGTCATAGAAATCAGACACGTGATGGGGGGGATGCCCCGACTCTCTCGCCGATACCGACCGGGAATGGGATAAGTAGATGCGTCTCTTCAAGGGCGACGAACTCGAAGACCAGTTAAGGGCTGTCCAGAAGGTCCCCGACGAAGCCACCCGTCTGGGACTGGTGGTGCCGACGTGGACGCGGCCTGCCTCGGCCTAAAAAAGCCCCCACCTCCCCGAAGGGAATCGTGAGGAAATGCGAATGCATTTCGCGCGCGCTTCACTCCATTTATATATGGTGGTTGTGGTTTGAAGAAGGAAAAAGACGCCTAATTTCTGCAGCCCGGTCGGGAGCACAGCGCAGCGCCTTTTTTTTTTGCTTTTTTAATTTTTTTATTTATTTTTTTTAATTTTTTTTCATATATAGCTCCGCCGAGCTCCGCCGCAGACCGCTTTTAGTTAACGCGCACGCTGCGAATTTTTATTGTTCAACAACGCACAGGAGAAATTTCCCACCGGCACCACCTTGGAGGTCAAGATTCATTGCCATATATACGGGGTGGCCAGTGAACGGTTGTGCAGCGCGAGCAGTCGGTTTTTTCAACCAAGAAACTCGCTAGCAGACGCTGCCTGTGTCGGCGTCGCCAGGCGAGAGAGGGAGAGGGGGGGGGAGCGTAGGAGAGGAGAGAGAGGTGGGGTGCGCATGCGCAGTGGGGAGTGTGGACGCTGCGGGCAGAGATGCCTAGAGAAGAGAGGGGGGAGCGTAGGAGAGAAGAGAGGTGGGACGCGCATGCGCAGTGGGAGTGTGGACGGCGCGGGCAGGGATGCCTAGAGGAGAGAGGGGGGAGCGTAGCAGGGGAGAGAGGAGGGGAGGCGCATGCGCAGTGAGGGGTGTGGTTGCCGCGGGGAGGGATGCCTAGGGGAGAGAGAGGGAGAGAGGAGGTTTTTTATCTTTATTTTTTTTTTTGAAAGGGTTTGCGCATGCGCAGTAAGGGCGGTCACGCCGTACACCACCACCACCGGATTAAGCTTCGCCATAAGATGCTTCACATCTAACACCTGCCGGCGCGCACACCTCCTCAACCTATCCTCCTACTCCTCCTCCGCGGACAACGCCAACGCCAACGCCGGATGCCTGACATAGCCCGACTATGAAATGCATTCGCATTTAAAAACCGAGCTTCAGGACTGTTT
This sequence comes from Rhipicephalus appendiculatus, assembly GCA_030522465.1. NCBI lineage: Eukaryota > Metazoa > Arthropoda > Arachnida > Ixodida > Ixodidae > Rhipicephalus > Rhipicephalus appendiculatus. The sequence continues at coordinate 16,296 of JALIZH010022421.1, forward strand.
TCAATAAAGGTATTCAATCAACCATACCTTGGTTGCTGTGCAACGTTTAGATAGCCATCAAAACGTGGACAACTATGAGGTCATCATCGAAAAGTTACGAGAGGTTGTTCATAGTGAAGTGATTCTTTAGCTTCTAAGATGGTTTTACTGTTGTTCTTTCAAAAGTTTAATTTAAGGTTAAAGTTGGTATCGACGAAAATATAGACAAGCTATTTTAATAACTGAGAATACTCCAGTTTAGAAGCGCAGCTGCACTAAAGCTCAAGGAGAAAACCTGCTTTGCTCTCTGTGCTGAAATAGATGACCTGCGCGTTTGACTGCGTAAGCGGTCGGCTCCATACGCTGTCCTTCGACGTGTGCAGGCCTGACAGATACACGGAGAGCTCCATACAGCTCTCCTATGACCGATTGCATGTGGTACTTAATACCATTTTCTTTTCCTTGTCTTTAGGAGCGAAGCTCCATAGGCCGGCACCCCGCCGTCGCCGTCACCGTTGAAGCTCCCTGGCACGGTGTCAGCTGTTGCGTCTCCCCCTCACGCGGGAGGATAAATGAGCTTTATGAGCGCTGGAACGCGGATCGCGTCTGCACAATGCGCAAATGGCGAGAATACGAACGCATGCGAAACGGAGGCTTTCTTCGACTCTGCCCTCTCCCCTCAAACCGGCGAACGCGCGGAACCATCGCTTCACCCTGTCGTCTGCCCAATGGTTGGTCCGTTGGCTGGACAATGAAACGTCGCGCATGTCCCATTTCTAAGGAGCTTCGCTCATCGGTTGTATTCGTACAGGGAACAACTGCTAGATTTTTTAGATGCGAAGGATCTTATGCTCGAGGCTAGTCCGCCCCTCCTTCCCGCGTCCATGTCCAGGAATTAGGGACATCGCCGAACAGCGCCTCTAGCGGTCGCCCTTGGAAACATGCGCGTTTTCTATGGGAGAGCGTCGTTTTTCGCGAATAACTAATGATAGAAGTCATCTTTCTCTAAGTTCCCGAGGAAATAGGCTCTACGTAACCATCCCGACATGTCATGGAAGCAGCAACATTATTTACGTCCAAAAACCCGTTCCAAAGTGCGGGCGAAGTTTCAAGTATGGGAGCCTATGGAAACGGTCAAATTTAGGAGGGTTTTCTGGCCACAAAAATGCGATTTGCGACGAAACAGTAGCATCGATTGGTAAGTTCCCGGGGATTTATCAACTTCAATGACTCAGCTATCACCCTGTTGCAGCAGCAACTCTTCTAATGGCGAAAAAGTTGTTCCAAAACCGCGGTTTTCATAAGAAGGTCGCGGAATTCATTGTGGTAGATATATAAACTGGGTTTTCGTCCGCAAAAACGCGTTGAAGCGATAGCCGAGCGCGTTGAACGACGAGAGATCAAAATGGCTGATAACGCAACCGCGAGTTCGCTGGTTCGATTCCGGCTGCGGTGTCTTTTTTTTTCCTCGCTTAGTCTGGAAGCCTTTCACCAGATGGCATACGACGAAATGTAGGTCAATTTAGTTTCGGTTCTTGTTTTTGTTTTTGTTACTTTCTATCTGCACCAAAGTTATCCTGCAAAAAAATAACTGGTTTCATGGTATGGTACAATACTAAAATGCTTCTAAGCGCGCCTTTCTCGTTTAGATATAAAGTATCCAGTCAATAAACAGAAAAACGCAGATAACAGGATTTTAAAGTTGGTTTCTTAAGCTAAATGTTTATGGAGATATTATGAATATTTTTGCCTCTGCAGCTATGCATAGGAAAGGTGTATTTTTGCGACTCTTGTGCTGCCTGAAACGTATGAAACAAAAGTTTAGCGTCGATTGTGTGGAATTAAAAGACACAAAAGTATACAAGTTTCGAGAAATCGCAGTTGTAGTACTCGTACAATGGAATACAGCTCAAGCTATTTGACGGAGTCTATTCGCGTTATATCAAAGCGGAATTTCTTGCGTAAACCATCATGGTCAGCGATTCTGAAATACGTTGCAATAATGAATTCGTATTGTTTGTTCGTCGATAATGTCGCGGCATTTTCACATGAGGAAGCAAGTCATGTTAAGTTTCTTGCAGACCCCGTGGATAAGAAGTTTTCTGTTAACATATTTGTCAAAGAAGATGGCTGGGCATTTTATGAACTTTACACGTTCTAGCGCTGGTTTGATTAGTGCAAGAGAACGGGAATTCTCCTCTACAGCTTTATGCGGGGAATTAAAAACAATATATTTGATTTTTAGAGCGTAAACTCTCTGACGCTATATGTTCCAAGTTCATTCGTCGCGTCTCATTGACCTTGAGCCGCCGGAGCGCTAGCGTGGCAGGCGTGACGTCACACCACGTGGTCCGCTGGCCAGAGGCCTCGCAGCTGCGCTATGGTGGCTAGCCACCATAGCCATTATATGGTGGCTAGCCACCATAGCGGCGCTGGCTCGGAGCCTCACTGCTGCGGTACCACATGACCAGGCGAATGTTCAAAGCTGCTTCGCCAGCGCTAGGTCCTGCAATGTATGGCATGTGGGTTGGGATCGTCCGTGCATGCGCTTGAGCGGAAGCGACAGGCTGAATCCACTCATCCATTACACATAGCTATGAGGCAGGCTGTGAAATCTTAAGCAAAGTCGAAGTTGCCCGCTCAAAAACATCGCAGCCAAGAGAGGCCAAAGTAGCACGTTACGGAGACGCTTAGCAAGCGCCTACGCGTGCCGAGGTCAGAGCTACTGCAGCCCCCGCCGTGGTTAATCAACACGAACAATTACAAGCCGAAGAAGAAGACTAACTTTAACGAAACACTGCGTCTATAATTTTTGGGAAACAAAACCAAACCCACGTTTCGCTCGCGATAAATATATTTTACAAGAGTTAACCGCACCCACTTTTCTTTCTGTATTTGGCGCTAGCTTTTTTGAACAGAACGATTTGTGGATGTCCTTGCACTCATTATTCGCACAAATTAGGTTTTGAACCGGAAAGTCTGCGATGTATTTCAGAGTTCCGTCTTCAGCATACATAAATACTCGAACTTTTAAGTGCCGGTGCACTTTACGGTGGCAGGCTGTCGTATGCTGTCGTTGTCGCTTGGCGTAACTCAGGCAGAACCTCATATAGCATAGCCAGCTGTAGCATACTGAGCGCGCGCTGCGAACCAAAGAGAAGTTTGCTTCCTCTTGTTCTTCGAGCGCCAAGATGATGATTTTAACGCGTCTTCTTCCTCTTGTTCCTTGAGCGCCTTGATGATTATACGCGTATAAACGCAGGCAGAGGCACATATAACATAGCCAGCTGCCGTATACTGAGCGCGCGCTCGCGCAAGGAGGGCCTTCTTTCTCTTGTTCTTCGAGCGCCTAAAGTGCGGACATTACTATTATGGCTGGGGAAATACGACAACACAAGCCACATATAAAAATTGAAAGAGGAAGCAAGCGAGAAATAGACAGTGAGAGAAAGAAAGGGAAAAAATTGGATGAAAAATACAAGTAAAGAGAAAAAAACACAGCAAAGACTGGAAAAATGAACACGAAAGAAAGAGAGGAGCAAGGAAACAGAAAACGAGAGAGAAACAAAGAAGGCTGCCCAACTCCGCAGTTCACACTCCCTTCAGGTCTGGCACCAATAGGGCGAAGCCGCCTTAATTTTTTTAACACGAAAGCGTTTTATGCCGGGGTCCACCAACATTTCAGTGACGTATGTGCGTCACGGAAATGACGCTGAGAAAATGTACACGATCAGATGTCGAAGAAAAAGTTCTGTCAACGGGAGTCGAACACGCGACCTCTCGGTTCGCAACAACTGATGCCGGGCACGATATCCAATGCGCCACGGTAATTTTTATTTTCTGTATTGCACCGCGCCACGGTCACACACTCCAGAGTCTTTACAAACGGGCATTTTATATTTCTCACTTTCCTTTCACAGTGCTTTTGGTCGGCGGGGTTGTGGCGCTGTCTGGTAGTGGTAAATAGAAGTAGTGCGTCATGACTATGGCCTCCGCAATCAGGTCCTGCAATGCGTCGTTGCTGCGCGTCCGTCGCAATTTTTGCAGCGTCTGAACACACCACGAGGTGGCGACCTGAGCCCACGCGTCGGCGTCGCTCATAGCATCTATCTATACTAAAAATCCATACCAAAAGTATCCATCCGTACCAAAAGTTCTGCGACGCGCGCCTGCTTCGCCTCGCTGTGATACCGCGCTCCCACTGACGCTCGCCGAGAAAGAAACAAAAATTTTTATTAAAAGAATCAGTCAGGCACGTCAGGCATTGCCCGACGCCCCTAGCCGTCTGCAGGAATCCCTTGAGACACGGCAGCATCAAGGGCTTGACTGATGAGTGTTGCTGGACGTTGGGGTCTTGGCTACGGAGCAGAGCCTCCCAGGGTTCTAGAGTGTGTGAACCATCGTATTGACTCGGACATGTCCGCACCATGTGGGCCAAATTCGCTGCTTAACTGCAACATTTGCACTGTGGCCGCAAAACTTCTGGGTGCCACTTGCTTTAGAGTACGAGGTTTGGAAAGATCCCTGTCTGCAGAAAAATTATGGCCGGGCTACCGGAGACACATGACGTGCGTTACGTTTGCCTTTAGTCCAGCCGTGGCGTTCAATAACTCTTTAAGGGGGGGATGGATAGCAAAAATAGGTGTGCAACTACTACTGCCCATCGCTCTTTTATTTTTAAAGCCAACTTCACAAAATTTTGCAAGTGGCTTGAATGAAGATCTTGCTAGACGTTTGGAGAATTTGGCAAGAAAATATGAAGCCATTCTAAAAAAATAAAAAATAAATCATTTTACTATTTTTATTTTTTGAAGGAACATTTATGAAAAAGATTCCCCACGAAAAATGGTTAAATCTGTTCTGCTTATTACATGTACCCAGGGTATCCTTGTGAACCAAAATAATAATTGTAGGCATGACCATTCGTTAGTTAAAAATTTAGATGTCTGATGACTAAAATTTTAGGGTTTTTTTCTTAAAGAAAAACTTTAGTAAAAAATACAATTCTGGTGGCAAGACTAATATTTTGCTTCAGAAAGGGCACATGTTATTGGGAAAGAAGTCACAAAAGTTTGTACTTGATAGCTGGAGAGCTTACAGAGAAAATGTTCCTTTTTTGATGAAAAGTAGTGTTTGGAGAAAACGCTATTTAAAGTTCGAGTTACCGCGGTGCAGTCACGGGATCAGGCGCGTTTGGAGCCATTTTTAAATGCTTTCCACTGCGCGTGAAAACGCGCCACTTCGTGGAAGCACTTTTCAGGAATGCTGGAATATCGTGCTATGAAAATTGAAAAATCGCATTTTCAGTCGATTTTGCCCTCCATCCCCCCTTAACGTGCAGCGGCATTTCGACCTTATCCTGCGTTCATTCAGTGACGTTCTTGGGGCTGTCACACAGCCTTTTATGTTTACACTCTAACCGTTAGCTACTACAGCTACCACAAGGGTTTGTTTAAACACTGATCATGAACTTAAGTCGAAGGGATAAAGATGTACCACCAAGCGTCAACGCGGATGCATCCACGTTAAACGCTGCTATAGCTGCGAAAGAGCACTACACATAGTGCCAGCTCTCTTACATCAATGTACAGTAAGCATTAAAGTACTTCTGGAAGGACACGTTTTACTTTCCTGTTATACCGAATCCTATGATGGAGGGATCAGCCATGTTTATTTTTTCTTTACTGAACGGAAAAAGTGGTTAGTATTTAATGGGGACGATATTGGTCCAAGAGCTGAGCCTTGGGGTACAGCTGTAGTTATTTCGTAAAACTCAGTCTGGGTATAGGCTATTTCCACTGCCTGTTCCCCTTGTAATGGGTAACTTTTGAAGAAATGGACGCACGTCCCACGAAAGCCGTAACGTTATAATTCATTCAATAATATGCTAGGGACAAAAGTATCAAACGGATTTTTACATAGAGAAATATACGTGTAACACTTTTATGGTTAATAAAGCAATAATCGATAAGCTAAGTACAAAACAGCTCTGTCAATTGGCCGATAGGTTTTCTAATCTCATATTGGCAGGGCATTATAGATGAGCGTATGTACTAAGGGTGCGATACCCAGTGTTTTCCTTCAACACAGCATTCACGTAAATATATCATGAAATTTTATGCTACACATATCCTACATTTGTGCTGCGAAGATTGTCGTCCCTGTCTTCCGAAGACGCACTGTAGGCTGTCTCTGGTGCGAACTGCGTATACGCTACGCTTTCGCGCCTTGCACTACAGCATTTCAAAGGAGGTTAGCGCTAAGCAGGGTTTCGTGACGTTTGAGCATTCTGTCCCAATTTCATCATGTTGTACCTGACTTGATGATATTCAAATTTAATAGCATCGCCCCTGTTCTATATTCCAGTGAGTCGATGAGTCTGTAGAAGTATTGAGTGTTTTTGTTAAACAGAGCAGGGATAGCTAAAGTAGGTTCTTGCTTTTGTCGCCTATTAGCATGCTTCGCCTTGCTGATCATGTGGTAGCTTGCGGCGATCGTGACAGCTTGCAACAGGGTGACGAAGAAAGCAGTCGACTCGAACACTGTGGGAGGCCCAGCCTCCAAGCTTGCCCCGCTACTCGAACGCTCCTGGAAGATGGTCATGGTCCACAGTATTCTGACCTAAGAAAACTGCCCCCCACCTGCGAAGGTTGTCACCTGTTCCGAATATTGTTTATTTCCCTCTCTCCCTCATTCTCGGCAAAGAAGCATTCACAGAAAGTTGTCCACGTGGACGAATGGTACATAATTACACTACAACTGAGTGTATTTATTATACACATATCAATCCATCTCGTCAGTAGCCGCTGGTAAATTGACCGGCACGCTGCCATCATGAATACTGCTCAGAATTAGACACCGTTCGGCTATCAGCGGCGAGTTTTCGCAGATTTGGGATGTCGCGTGAGAAGCAGGCGATCTTAGAGCACATTACGAATTTTTACCAATTGCGAAATACCGATGGACAAAAATTTGCAGTATTGAAATTAATTTATTCGCTAACGTTATACGTAGTCATGCATAAGTCGCTATTACACGATGGGTCATTTTCGCTGCATTTGTTGCTTCGCGTTAGAAGCAGGTGCTGTGAGCATGACCCACAAAAATTTGACCAATCATAAGCAGCTAGCGACCGATGCGGAAGCGAAGCGGGGTAGGTTTAGTGTTATAGTCGCCCACATATATCGAAATAAAATTTAAACTTACACCATTTGCATAGGGTTATTTACTTGGAAGGACAGGAGAGGGAGCAGAAAGGAGACATTTGCCCACTTTTCCCTTTCCCCCTCTGTCAAAAGTAGGAGGGCAGAAAACGACACCCAGTATGTATATTCGTAGTCATCCATATTCTTATACAGCGCGCTCAATGTGGTTTCCATTAAAATGACTCGAATGAACTTGCTCCTCTTCCCCACTAAGGCCTTAAATTAGATAACTTTTACAGTAAAAAAAAAAAAAAAAAGCAGTCATCCTATTCTTATGGCTTCTCACAAGTATATTGCCTTGTAAACCGCATGTTTTCTTTAAAATATGAGAACTGGACATATTAGAGGTATGGTACAAGGTTCGTTCTCTTTTAATTTACAACGCCGAACTCGGACTATAATGTTTGCCGATGGAATACCCAGATTTAAAACAGGTTAAATGTGGTGCGCACCGGGTAAGCATACTCAAATTTTTTTTTGCGGAGCTGTTATACGCTGGCTTCTGGCCAAATAGTGCGTGCGTTTAGAGGGTGTGTACAAAAAAGTCTCTTCGACAAAATTGAATCTGAGTACAAGGGGAGAGTGCTGGGTGAGGTGCGAAGGGCGCTGACGAGAGAGGGGCCAGGTGCCCCGTAGGCCTGCCATGCAACTGGACGTGTGTTTGTCGCATACCTCTACTGTCGCAGTGAATCAGACGTGCGTCTGCGAGGGTCATTCTCACTCCGACATTTTCACCTTCATTTAGCGGCAGTGGTACGCCCGAAGAACAAGGAGCTTACGAGGAAAGACGCCGACAGCAGCGAGAAAGAACGCGCCTGAGACGCCGAGTGCAATCGACGACGGCGACAACGCTGCCGATCGTTTCGCCGGGGAACAAAGCGAGGTTTCGGCTAGTCTTTCTTCGTCATAAGGGAAGGAGGGGGGACTTGAAAACGATGGCGCTGTGCTTCTTGTCCGTGATGGTGATGGCATCCCGTGCAACGATATCGCGGTGCCGTACCACACAGCTACGTTGGTCGCACAACTTCACAGAGTAGAATGGCTCTGAATTTTCTGTTTATAATGTTCATTGACAAGATCGCAAGCAGTCATAACAATGCTAAATTTACAATCCATGCAGATAACACCAGGTTATGATTTTCGTGGGAATCATAATAGGGATATTGTAAGAATAGCTAATGAGACCCTAATTTCTGCAATTTGTCTTCATCCAAACAACTTAAAATTACCACACCGAAACTCAGGAAAGAAGTCGAAATTTAAGGGCTCGATTTGCTTTGTTAGACACAATATTAATCAGAACTTACAGACATTGATGCCATGGAAAGTACAGAAGATGCTAACAGTAGTAATTTTAATGTAAATATGTAGAAAGAAAAGAGGACGAAAAGATAACTTGCCGCTGGCAGGGACCGAACCTGCGAACTTCGATAACGCGTCCGATGCTCTACCAACTGAGCTACAGCGACGGTCATCCCCCCGTACATTTTATGGGGTATATATAGATTCTAGTCATTTTGGAGATACCTATACACATGTTCAGAAACGACCTGTATATGAGATATTGAAACGTTTTCTTTTTATTTTCAAATGGCAACGCTTGCTGACAACTTGCCACCGCTGTACCATCTTCTCTGCCCCGGCCCTTGCGGGGCTAAATTGCGTGAATGCGGCCCGCTGATGGAAGTGAGTTTGGGACCCCTGCTTCAAAGACTCACCGATAAGCGCGTCATAACAGTAATAATTGGGTCCTAGCGAGGGACCTTTTAAGAAACATTACTATGTAAAGATCTAAGTACGCGCAAAGAAACAATGACGCAAGTAGCAGCAAGGAAACCAGACGAGCGCTAACTTCAATCTCGCTTGTACGCGTCCCTGGTTCTAAATGAAACTGGTCGAAATAGCCGGGTCTCAAACCAAGACCTGCTGCCGTTGTGCAGACCGCATAGACAGTGCAACAAACAGGCGGGTTTTATGGTCGTGTACATCCAAATATTATCGGGGGTTTTACATCACAAAACCACGATATGATTATGAGGGACGCCATTGTGGAGGACTCCGGAAATTACGATCATCTGGTGTTCTTTAGCGTGCACTGTCATCGCACATATAGCATTTCGCCTCCATCGAAATGCGACCGCCGCCGCTGGGATCAAACACGCAACTTTCAGGTGGGAACCCGAAAACTGTAACCGCTACAACACCGCGGCGGATGGTCGTATATATGAATATAATTGGTTTTATTACGCTTTCACGAACAGTTAGCCAAGAGGCGAAGACGAGCTGTATACCATGTACATAATGAAAAATATTATTTCGGTCTTATTTTATTATGTGCGCTAGAAACGTAAAAAACGTTGTTTAAACTAAAGCGTCTTATTCAAAATTCCTAATTCCAGAAGGTAATTGAGCAATCTCGCGCTTGTCATCAATTTCGGCATTTATTTCTGCTCCTCCTCGAGCTCTAAAAAATATTGTCACTGGCAGTGAATACGACACGGCCTGTTGCCTTCACGCTATAGCGCAAAGTAATTCATTTGTAAAGTGACGCCAACAAATATCAGGGACGTCATGTTTGTTTCTGCATATTGTCAAACCATCGCCATCTCGTAGGCTGGTATTTCCTTGAAATTAGCGTTTTTAGATGAAGAAAACGGCAGCGACGAAAGGACGTCCTTACTTTCTCCAAGATACCGGCGGGGGCCGACGACCGCAAAATCGGACGAAATATATTGAAAAGGACGAGAGGAAGGGCCGCACGCCCTTTCGATATTCAGTGTTTTCCAAGCACAGCCAAGTGAGTTGTGTACACGCATTCGTTGAAAAAGAACTGCTGATTCACTTTCGAGCATCCAGCCGACCGCCTGCCGTACGCCTATAGCTCTTATCAGTCAGCGATCACGGTTCGCTCTCGGTGGCGATAGTCGATATTTTTTTTTTATGTATGTATTGTCGTTTTGTCTGCCGCGCGGCCTGCGTCACGGCGCCAGTTTTGAAAGTTGAAGGTCTGTACGCCACGTGGATGTGAAAAATGGTGAACTAAAAGCGATGTCCCGAATTCCTGGGTATGCTACACCACCACAGCGCATTCGCGACACCTCCCTCCTCTCTCTCTCCTCTCCTACACTCACCCCCCTTTCTCTCCTCTAGGAATCCTGTACTCTAATGAGCGGCGCCCGCGTCCCATATCCCCATAGCGCATGCGCGTCCTCTCTCCCTCTCTCTCCTCTAGGAATCCTCCACCCTACGGAGCGGCTCCCGCGTCCCACACCCCCCACAGCGCATGCACGTCCCCCTCCCCCCTATCTCTCCTCTCCTATGGTCCCCCCCCGTTCTCTTCTCTAGGAATGCTCTACGGAGCAGCGCGCACGACAGGTGGTGCGACAGCTGCATATTCCACTGGGGGGCGCCATGGTAGTTCCGCGCTATGAAAATGACGGAGCGCGCGCGCCTCATTCTCTCTCTTGTGCAGCGCCGCGATGAGCGCCTGGGCCGCTGCCGTGAAACGAGAGCGGCAACGTTTCTCCCGCTCAAGCTAACCATCTCCCCGCTGCTTCGCATCCACACAAGGTTCCCTTAAGCGGGAGCTGGGGAAGTTTTTTAGAGGTATACTTGTGTATGTCAACATCGTTGTGAAAGCTTGCGTACTTCGTCCAACCACTATTCTCTATTGTACGATTACAACTGTGCTGACTTCAGTGGACACTTCATCATTTCTCACTGTTACTGATGTCATCTACGAAGAAAATGTAAGCATAGAGTAACATACAAATTGCAAGAGTGGTCACTCTGGCCCGCTCTGGCCTAAAGCGGCGGAGCTACGCAGCTTCATGCCGGCCGTTAGAGGGCAATACGTCACTCCCTGTCTTCAAGCGAACGCGCGTACTTGTTATCTACTTTAGTACCTTTTCTAGTTTCAATATACATCTACTTGTCGCAGTGCGGCTCTGAATTTATCTTTATCGCCTGTGATTGGACGGTTCGATATTGTCGGGCAGGATCGGACATGAATCGGGTGCGCGAGAAGTGTCAGAATGGCGTCGTCGCGACGGCAACGTTATCACGCTCCGTGTTTATAAGTGGTTAATGCCATGAAGTACGGACAGCTGCAGGGTGACGCGATGAAAGATGTGCGATAACATGCTCGACGTGCTTTGTGGTCTTGGCTTGTTTCGTGTGCCTCTCTGCTTGGCGGCTGCTACCGGTAAGAACGCCGTCATTAATTTGCAAAGTGCGCTTTGTATTCGTCATGTTAAGCTAACATTTGTCGCATTGTGCTGTTCGGCACAGAGAGCTTTCTTGTGCTCCTCACTTCGCGCATGTTTGCGAGAAAATCGTTTCTTGGCGCGAGTAAGTCAGTCGGCGCTTGCGTCGTTAGGTTTTTTTTTTTTTTTTTGTGCCGGTACACGTAGTTCAAATTGAATGCGTGAAATAGTGTGAAGAGTGCAGCTAGGCTTAGCATTAGTATTTATGGTGTTCGCAGATTTCTTGAAGCTCTTGTTACGAGCGCAATTAGAGAGCATTTCTGAATTGAGAAAAATGTTTGTTAGCTGAGGCTACGACTTAATCTTTTGAATAAACACGCCTGCCTCGGTAACGCATGCATGGCGCCAAAAATTACTTTGTTTTAGCTGCGGAATCTACTCGAGACTGTTTTTCGCGAAAAGGTGATGTGAAGTGCGTCGCAGAAAATTTGGGCTGAGCCGTGGGAGAAGGCATAGCCAACGTGTTTTTTTTTTTTCGTTCTTTTTTTTTCAGGTCATGCCGTCCGTAGTCAAATACACGGCAACTACTGTCGCGCTGCGTCGTTAACTGTTTGCATACCTGTGCGTGTACTGCAGTTTTGCTGTTGTGCGGCTCCTTTCATAATGTCGCCTACTTGTTTATTTCTTCTGTAAAATTTAAACTCAAGATATGGAAGCTGTAAGTGCCATGTCAAACATGAAACATTGAGTAAGTGTGCATGTGCTTACCAAGAATGGCTTGAAAATAAAAGTTTTCGTCTCTGCCAAGAATTCTTACGTTTTATTTAAAATGTCTGCATAAAGACACAGTGGAATTGTGTGCTAGCCGCTCTGGCGGTACAGCTTACACGAAGCTAATCAATGCATGCAAACGACGCGTAAAAAAAGAGCAATTAAAGCATGACCTCTGAGACGAGCACACGCACAGAAGTGGTCTCGGAGGCCGTGTAATTTTTCTAATTGCTAAAAAAATGGCCTACGAGACCACCTTTACTGCGGTTCCCATTTCTGAGGCTGCAAGGTTTCCCCACGCCCGTTTGGAGCGCTGCGAACCAAAATCAGCCGCAGGGGCCTATGGGAGTGTCCTCTCAACTTTTTATATATTACTCTATGATGTAACTGCTTGCTCAATAGCGGAGTGGGCATGCGAGCAGCACCCGTGGCACGATGTCTCATGCGGAACTTCTTTCGCTCCGCAGATTGTGCTCACGCTGACCCATCTTTCGCCTTCTGCACCCGTCCGTAACTGCCCTACCGGAGGCGTCCACCTTGATGCTGTCCGAATTCGCCACGAACTCGTCAACCCCACGTGCGGCCTGCCCAAGTTTCCGTCCTTCCTGGATGTGCCGCTAGAAGGACACCTCTTCGCTTCTCGGACGTCATGACCGAATGAATTGCCGCCCTTTCCCAGCCCCTTCAAAAGCAATCTGCTGACGTACTACTACTTCAGTGGGCATGCGAGCAGCACCCGTGGCACGATGTCTCATGCGCAACTTTTTTCGCTCCGCAGATTGTGCTCATGCTGACCCATCTTTCACCTTCTGCACCCGTCCGTAACTGCCCTGCCGGAGGCGTCAGCCATGATGCTGTCCGAAATCGCCATGAACTCGTCAACCCCACGTGCGGCCTGCCCAAGTTTCCGTCCTTCCTGGATGTGCCGCTAGAAGGACACCTCTTCGCTTCTCGGACGT
>JALIZH010022423.1:0-41239 GCA_030522465.1 Rhipicephalus appendiculatus
TTTATTTACATCACGGAGTTAATGCAATCAAATTTAACAGTAATCAGTAAGTTTAATTTTCTTCCGTTTCTTCTGTCGTGACTCCATGAGCAACGTTTGCAGCTTGCCCAAGAGCACCAGTGCAAGTTGCAAATTTTCATCTGCTGAGAAATGCTGCTGTTTCGTTATTTCGTATTTACAGTAAATTTGGCTTAGTTTGGTTTTGCAGCACATTGCGATCCACTCTGGGTGGACTTCTTCGAGGAGCGATGAAAGCATGGTTTTTGCAGCACATTGCGATTCACTCTCGGTGGACTTCTTCGAGGAGCTATGAAAAGCAGGGCTCCCAGTTCGAATTAACAGTTGGGAATATCGACGCGTTCGACTTACGAAGTTTCCTCGCACAGAAATACAGAGGTCTATGCCGGGACCATGGTGTCAGTTCGGAGTAACTGCAAATTCGAATGAACTAAGTTCCATTTAAAGAGCTTTTACTGAAGAATAAATTGGTATAAAAGTTAACATGTCATCGGAAGAGCGATAACATGTCATCGGAAGAGTGATCACAGACTTCCAAAGCAGAGAAACGTTCTTGAAACTTCCTGCAGTCCCCTAAAACGAAAGGCGTGCGCAGATTCTCGTTACACAGAATCAATACAAAGACGTGTTCTTTTTTCGTGGCTCCGTCACGGCTCCCAGCGATGTGAGGCGACTTGGACATGCACAGGCTGCTTTGTGTGCCCACACAGTTAACGTCTGAGCTTTCATCGTGTTCCGCTATATTGTGTGAGAGCCACATGATACTGCTGCAAGATTGTAGGGATGTGCAGCAATAGCATAGGTCCATAAAATGAGGTGCGGGACAAAGTATATTCACTTTACGCAGTATCTGGCTTGAAAAAAAGACAGATTCGAATTGCGTGCCGGGTGGTATCCCCTTACCTCGAGCCACATGCCTACAATGAGAAAGCGTCGAGAAGCTTATTCGCGCCTTCATTATCGATCTGGAATCAACTCCGAAAAACAGATCGAAATCTCTTCGTCCGCCTCCTTCCAATCCTACAATCGCCACCTTCAACCGGGACAACATCTTTAGCAAGACATACACCTGTAGTGCCGCGCCGCACTTGAAAATCTGCAGCGCAAAAGAAGAAGACAGCCGCGTGGCTCGTGATGCGCGAGACACGAGGTAGTGAGAATGAGTTCACGCTACTTGCGCTTCGGTAGCCGGCAGCCGCCGTCGCTCCCCTTGGCCTTCCAAATAAAGTGGCGACATCGGCATGTCCCCGTAGGCCGGCCGCCTTCGCGACGTCTCACGTCTCGTCTCTCTCGCTACACACCATTACAAAGTAAAAAACAGAGCATAGTATAAACCGTGCATACTTAAAATACACTGCTGAAACCTACAAGGAGGAGCCCTAAAACACAAGTTTTATAGATTATATTGAAGAGTGGCACAACGTTCGGAAAGAAGTTAAATGAAGCAATGAGCAGAAAAGCTATGTTTATTCTGCAGAAGTCCGCAGCGACGTCCAACATTTGCTCCAGCGAGGGAAGTCAGAAGAACGACTACCGAAGCCTTCAGAATTCGCAAGGCATATTTCGTGCGCCCCCTGTGGCTAGCGAAAGTAGTTCTAGAAACTAGCGTGGCAGGATATCACGTGCAAGAGAGCATGGCGTGCTTACGATTTCAAAAAATAGAGGACACTTTGTAAATTCCAAAGTGCGTTCGGCGAACACATGTGCCCAATGAGGTGGGGTCGGTCAGAATGGAACGCGATGCGCGCTTCTCCCTTTTTTGCATGATCGGACACGCTGGGCACAGCGACGCTACGCAAGCAAAGCGTGAGCGCTGTAGAGGGGACAGCGTACCAGGGCACAGACGGAGAGACGGACGGACGGATCGTGAGCCTGAGACATCAAGGGCTTTCGCCTTGATATCTTGATAATGTGACTTTTCGCACAATAACATGCGAATAAATTAACTGTAAACTATGCCACAAACGCTAATTTCACTTTATTTTCAATTATTCACACCCTCCAGGCCAAAGGCATACCGAGGGAGAGTGAGTAAATATATAGAAATAAATAGTAACAAGAAACGCAGAAAACAATAAAGTTATTCGGCCCTGTAGACTGCATAAAATAGTACCGATGTGATATTTGCAAATAATGCAATAAGAAATACTTTTTTTTCTTCGTTTCGGCTATTGATACGTATTTCGAAAAGCGCACGTGGTGTACGGAGTTCATTGTAACTTTTTATCTAGGTTAGCGTATTCATAACAGGAAATAAATTTGCCTTTTCCCCTGTATTTTTCTTGTGGCAAGGTGGGACTACGCTTAAGACAGGTGCTACATATCATGAACGGTGAAGGATTGAGTTTGATGATAGAGTATGCTTTAAATTTCAATGGAGAGCGCAATAAAAACAAAGTGAAGAGAGAGTTCTGTTTTCTTTCTCCCTTTCTCCTCTGTTGTTATTACGCTCCCTGTTGCAACTGAATTCATGCTGCAAACCACTGCTCTTGCTACAATAGCTGCAACAACCGATCTTAAGGGGAGATGCGGGTCGAAAAACGCGAGTTTTCTAAAAAAAATTATCGGGATTTTTTGTTTTCACCTGTTTTGTTAAGATTAGTACCTCTACTGTTCTGAAAAAAAAAATCTATGTCGAGACTCAACTGGAAATGGTTTAAAATTGCGTCTAAAGAGCACAAGGTGGCTGTCAAAAGGCTGAAAGTGTGTCATCTTCGAGCACCTTGCCGCTCATAATGCGCCGCTGCTCGCCATTGTCGACCGCATGGGGCGAAGAGCCGAGCCTCACTCTTCAAATAACGACGGTTTCCCGCGCTGCTGCAGCGCAAGAAATAATAAAGAGAAGCACGCTTTTGCCGCGCTTTTCCAGCGCCGCGACTGGCTTTTAAATCACGTGGTACAGATCGGGGGCCGCCATTGGCCGCTGCGCGCCTGCGTGTGCTGTGAAGTCTACATGCAGGATCCGTGTCTCGTCGAGCAGCGCAGTTGAACAACGATTTTCTCGAGTGCTTATCCGTTATGGATGAAGAAAACCGTGGTAAGCGCGGTCACCGGCCTGTGAAGTTTCACTCGGCGCACAAATTTCGAGGACGCCGGCGCAAATCAAAGCCAAACACTCAAACCACGAAAAGATCGTTCTGCTGCCGCAAGGTGTAGTGGCAGTGACGCCGATGCGTCCGACGAGTTTGCCGTGGCATTCGAATAAGTGAGTGCCTCCCGGAAAAAGATCTGACTCTTCGAAGACGAAGAAAAATCACAGGACGACGAGTCTTCGTTGATTGCTGATATGACAGCACTGAACATGCTTGTGCGCGGTGCAATGTGTCCGACGTGTCGCAATTTGGGATTACGTGTCCGGGAACCGGCCGACAAGCGGAAAGGACTTGCGTCATTCGTGGAACTGCACTGCGCAAAACAGTAGAGTGCCCCGAAACTATTCTTTCGGCGAGGGCTCGTCGGCGTGCGCTGAAGAAGAAATCTCTTGTCGAGGAGTCAGCTCGAAAGAGCCGCGAGGGCCAAACCTATGGTGCTGGCGCATTTTAATGGCAGTGGCCTCTACAAGGAGGATTGTTCTTTCTTGTGTATAAATTTCATCGCACTTAATGAAATCTTTGATAAATAAACCTGCCATTTTGACTTTAAAACTCATTTTTCTCAAAACACAAATTTTGTCATTTTTTTCAATGTGCCCCCTCCTTTTTCGGGTACTTCTGGTGCTCAGATCTGCATGAAATTTTTGCCCAAACATTTTCCAATGTAAGATAAATACAATTATCTTGTTTAAGTTTCAATATTCTTATTATATAATTAAAAACATTATGTAAACTTTTACTCGGGTAGGAGAAATATGAACTTCCCACGTAAAAAATTTTTCATGCCTAGTACATATTTTGTATGGACTTCCTAGTTAGTTATTTGCATTCTACACTTTATTTGAAACATTATGAACTATCTATGGTAAAAAAATTATTGAAGTTTAGTTATGAAAAGAGGGGGGGCAAAAAGCTTAAGTTTTTCATTTTGTCATGTTGCAAAACTAAAAGTATGCAACTTGCAAGAAATCTAATTATATATTTGAAATCAGCATAAAAAGTTCTATAAGCAGCTCAAGTTTCATTGCTCTAGGGCGAATATTAAAAAAAAAGTGTCTTCGAGTAGCATCTCCCCTTAATGATTCTCATTGTATATGTAGAAAAAATATACATACTATACAGCTTCCGAATAACCGTTCACAGTACCCTTTATATCCGGTCTACTGTTACCAAAGTAAGGCTCTTTCGTACAAGGAATTACCGTAGATTAAATCCTACTTGCTAGCGTAGCATGCGCCAAGGTAACGTAGATATTTGCCACTTACAACGCCCTACTGTCGATTCCATGTTCGGGTAACACCACCTAGGTTACTGTATCGGGCCCCTGTCGGTCCCGATCTGCGGTCGGGCTGGACAGGGTCGGTGAAATTTTTTTCTCGGATTCGTGCCGGGCCCGGGTCTTGGTTTGCAGTCACCGGGCCGGCTTGCAGTCACCGGGCCGAGAGTCACGGGTCGTGCAGTGCTCTATGCAGAAGACTAATGGAGATGTGCGCATATGCGTAGACCTAAACGAGGTAAAGAAGTTTGTTCAGCGAGAGGTTCACTCTCTGCTTGTCAGTGAACATGGGCTTGCGGAACTTGCCGGAGCTCAATATTTTTTCAAGGTCTATGCCAATTCAGGATTTTGGCAATTCGAGTTGGCGGAGAAGTCTCGAGACATGGCCCCATTTATAATGCAATTTGGCAGGTAGCGCTTCAAATGACTCCCTTTTGAAATCAGTTCTGCGCCTGCGTTCTTCCAGGGGGAAGATGTCCCAGTTCCTGGATAATCTGGAAGGTGTTCTGTGTAGCATGGATAATATCCCTGATCTATGGCACGGCGCAAGCGGATCACAGTGCCCGCCTCAGAAAGGTTCTGCAAAGATTACAGAAAAACCCTGTCAGGTTGAACCGCGAAAAAAGGTGAATTCAATGTACGATGGATAGAGTTCTTGGGACACATCGTTGATAACCAAGGAATTCATACTGACCGTTCTAAAATGCAGGCTATTATTGACATGATACCCTCTTCAAACCCTCAGGAGCTGAGATGGTTTATGGGAATGGCAAACTGCCTCATTTAGTTTGTCCCGAACATGTTAGGAATCAACGCTGTTCTAAATGCGAAAAGTGAGCGATTTTGCACCTCAGGCCAACAGAAAAAGCTTATAACTGTTAAAGAAAAAGCTGTATGAAAGCCCAATTCTGTCAGTTTTCGATCCAAAGAATCTACCGGTAGTTTCGGCGGATGCCTCATCATTTGGGTTGGGCGCAGTTCTGCGACAGAGGCAGAGAGATGGGGTCTACAAACATGTTGAGTATGTTTCCCGTAGTCTGTCAGAAACAGAAATGAGGTACGCACAAATTGAGAAAGAAGGCCGTGCAGTAACCAGGGCATCTGAAAAGTTGCAGAAATATGTCACTGGCTTACATTTTAACATTGAAACTGACCACAAGCTCTTAGTCGCGATTTTCATGTCGAAAAAGCTTGTTGGACATCATGCCCAGGCTACAAGGAATAAATATGCGCATTATGCGTTTTCTGCATAAAATGACACATGTGCCAGGCAAAGAACTTGTTCCTCCTGACGCTCTGTCTCGACGGCCGCTACCTCACTGAGATAGCACTGCGCTTTGTGGGGTTCGCGCCGTCTGGTCAATGACGGGAGGCAGCCCCTGGTGTGGAACTCAGAAAATAACGTTTATTAGTACGGCGAACATGATATGCTTAAGCACACGATTCAACTAACAGACTCAGCCACCACCCACGTCGACATCTATCGCCCCGCCGTGCGCACACCGCACGCACGTGCACTGCCTGCCAGACCGTAGCCGAGTGCCCTCTCAGCATGTCCGCTGCCGCTTTTGTAGCCCTTATGTGGGCAGCGCGCACACCCACTGCGCAGCACTTGTCGATGTCGTCTAGTGGTGCGCGCGATTCCCACACATCCCCCCTTTGTGAGAAAAAGGGTCGCTTCAGCCTATTAAGGCGAAAGCCTTTAATGTCTCATGCTCACGTCCGTCCGGTGTCCGTCCGTCCGGTGACCGTCCGGCGTCCGTCCGTCCGTCCGTCCACACACCCACTGCGCATGCGCCAACCCATTAAAAAAAATAAAATAAAAACCTCCTCTCCACCTCTCTCTCCTCTAGGCATCCCTCCCTGCGGAGGCCACAGCCTCACTGCGCATGGCCTTCCCCTCCCTCTCTCCCCTCCTACGCTCCCCCTTTCTCCCCTCCTACGCTCCCCCTCTCTCCTCTAGACATCCCTGCCCGCGGCGTCCACACCCCCCACTGCGCATCCGCGTCTTCCGCTCTCCTACGCTACCCCTCTCTCACCTCGCGACGCCGACGAAGGCAGCGTCTGCTAGCGAGTTTCTTCGTTGAAAAAACCGACTGCTCGCGTTTCAGAACCGTTCAGTGGCCACCCCGTATATATGGCAATGGATCTTGACCTGCAAGGTGGTGCCGGTGGGAGATTTCTCCTGTGCGTTGTCGAACGATAAAAAATTGGCAGCGTGCGCGTTAACTAAAAGCGGACTGCGGGTCTCTGTCCAGTCCGAGTCTTCTGTCTCTCATTGCCCATTAGCAGCGATTGGGATGTTCCAGTAGGAAACACCGGTCCATAACTGCGTGCTTTGCGCCCCCCAGGTTCCTCTGCTGTGCAGCGCTGCGATGAGTGCCAGCGTCAACGCCGCCGCCAGTGTAAGCGTTAGCGCCTGCTGCTTCGCATCTACACATGGTTCCCTTTAGCGGGACATGGTGTAATCTTTAAGGCGAAAGCCTTTAATGTCTCATGCTCACGTCCGTCCGGTGTCTGTCCGGTGTCCGTCCGACCTCCGTCCGGCGTCCGTCCGTCTGTCTGTCTGTTCGTCCGTTCGTCCGTCCAACCATCCATCTGCCCGTCCGTCCGTCCGTCCGTCCATCCGTCCATGTCCGTCCGTCCGTCCATGCGAGCTCTGGCACGGAGCCAGGTGGCCGCCGGGATGCGCAGACGGACGCCGGTTGCGTCAGACTCTATAGCGCTCGCGCTTTGCTTGCGTAGCGTCGCTGTGCCCAGAGTTTGCAATCACTCTGACCGACGCCGTCTCATTGGACCCAGGCGTTCACGGAATACACTTTCCAATTTACAAAGGGTCCGTCAATTTAAGAGCTGGAACGTGGATTGCGTTTGCACAATGCACAAAGCGCGAGAAAATACTAACGCATGCGAACGGAGGAAGATGAGTCTCGCGTCCCGCTGCGATTCGCGGTAAAAAATTAAAGAAAACACGCACCCATTCGATTTGTGTCTTATCCCACTGAGAGTGTAAAAGAAAAAAGACATGGCATAATTAGTGGAATGGCCACACGCTTTCGCCGAACACACTTTGGAATGTACAAAGTGTCCTTCAATTTTTATCTTTGCTGCTTGCCGCGGCATCGTTCTTGGCCACCGTTGCAAGATGCACCGTCTTCCTGCCTCGCTTTGTGGTTGTGCTCTCTTCATTTTTGTTGACCTCGGATTCGTCGTTCTCGTGATCGGCGTGACATTCGGAATCGGGTCGCCGAGCGTTTCCAACACCCTTACCCCTGTTCATCTTGTACTTCGTGCCCTTCGAGGCAGCAGCAATTTCAGAACCATGCGCCGGCTGGGTAGGGGGTCTCCTGTGAGGGCTCGGCCCGCGTTCGGCGCTGCTGCCGTGCGGGGGAGGCAGCTGGGCTACTCCGCATCCGTGACCTTGGCGTCTGCTGCCGGTTTCTGGATCGCTGCTGTCCGAGCGGCCGAGTTCCTTGAGAGGAGCCTCAGACTTCTTGACACCCTCCTCGAGGCTGCTCACACGGCGCCCACCCACCGACTTGTCGCACTGAGGATTCTTCCTAGCCAGCTCAGCCTTATCCACAGCTGCAGTCCCTCTCCGTGGCCATTGTTTTCGCGGTGGTGCTCAAGGCAGGTCTCGGCGTCTCCATACTGGGCCTCTGCTTCGTCCCCGTGGCGTGGTCCTCCTCTGCGCCGGCGTCCACGACGCGGTCGTCGCCGGCAATCACAATCAGGGCCTGCTGGGCCTCGTGACCGGCGTCCTCACCCGTTGCAGCCCCCGAATCTTCCAGGGCGTCCTTTTCATCGGCCTCAACATCACGGCCGGCCCTTTTCACTCTCGCCCTATAGATCGGGTTTCCCGCGGCTCCTTTCCGCCGCACCACTGTAGACGTCTTCCTCCACCTTTGCGACCTCTGCCTTTCCAGACACAGCCTCGGGCGCTCGCACCATCTCGCGTCTTTTTGCATACCGGGGGCCGTCAGACATTATCCGCCGTCCAAAATTGGGACCACCACGCCCCTTGCCTCGCAATAGGCTGCCGATTGCCTGTCTCCCGCGCGGCGCAGAATACAGCGGTAACCACGTCCATGCACTTCATGGCCTCGAGAAGGCTGTTGAGTGCTGCCTCCATGCTTGATGGTAACTGACGGGAATTCCACGTTGGGCGCCACTTTTGGGGTTCGCGCCATCTGGCTAAGAATGGGAGGCAGCCGCTGCTGCGTAACTAAGAAAATAACGTTTATTAGTACGGCGAACTTGAAACGCTTAAACATATGATTCAACTAACTGACTCAGCCATCACACACGTCCTCGTTCTGTCACCGCGCCGGGCGCAGACCGCACGCACGTGCACTACCAGCCAGTCCGTAGCCGAGTGCCCTCTCAGCGTGTCCGCTGCCGCTTTTGTAGCCCTTATGCGGGCAGCGCGCACACCCACTGCGCAGAAGGTGTCGATGTCGTCGAGTGGTTCGCGCGATTCCCACAACTTAAGAACAAGTTGCATGCTACGTCAGAAGCGTAATTTCCAACGTACCGTCGACCGACAAGAGACTTGCGGAAATTCGACAAATGCAAACTGAAGATCCAATTTGCGCCAAGCTGAGCAAACTGCAATGATGGATGGCCAAACCGTATAGAGCTTCCCCTTCAAATGTCGAGATTATTGGCAGCACAGGTCAGACATTCCTGTTGAAGATGGCCTTCTCATGAAAGGGTCAATGATATTATTTCCTGGGAGCATGCGTAAAGAAAAAAATTCCCCATCTCCCGCTAAAGGGAACTATGTTACCGTGGCGCCCCCAGCGGAGTATGCAGCTGTCACACCACCTGTCATTCCGTAGAGGATTCCTAGAAGAAAGGACGGGGGGCCGTAGGAGAGGAGAGAGAGGGGACGTGCATGCGCTGTAGGCGTGTGGGACGCTCCGTATAGTAGATGATTCCAAGAGGAGAGAGGGGGAGAGGACGCGCATGCGCTCTGGGGATCTGGGCGCCGGAGCCACTCCGTAGAGTAGAGTATTCCTAGAGGAAGAGGGGGAGAGGGACGCGGGGCCGCTCCGTAGAGTAGACGATTCCTAGAGGAGAGAAAGGGGGTGAGCGTAGGAGAGAGAGGGGGGGACGGCACGCGCATGCGCTGTGGTGGTGTGGGACGCGGGACGGACTAAGCCCCCTCCAAACACACGCAAGCAAGATTAAGGAATGGGGTCAACCTGGGCGACAGACACCACCTGCCTAGCCACTGCTAAGCAGCCTCTCTGTGCTCTCGGCCATGACTCAAGGAATGAGGTCAACCTGGGCGACAGACACCACCTGCCTAGCCATTGCCTAAGCAGCCTCTGTGTTCTTGGCCATGGCTCTGATGACTGTGTTAGGGTTGACGGCCTTCATATTACTACAGTGTTCTGGTTCGCATAATGGGCGCTTCCCTACTTCATGAAAGTGGCCGGACGCGGGACGGGGGACGGCGGACGGGGGACGCGGGAGGGACAGAGCCCCGAGCATAAGATGCTTCGCATCTAAAACTCGCGAAGGTACACCAAGGACATAAAGGAACTTTAAGTGTCGAGCAATGGTCCAGGAGTCAGTGCGGTGGCAGGGTGTATCGACAGACATCCTCGTTCGGCGCTGTACACAGTGTGTTCAAGAACAGTTACAGACATGAGCCGTTGATGCCACCTGCGTTTCCTGATCGACCTTGGCAGAAAGTGGCTATGAATCTGTTTCACTGTGGAGGAAAGAACTACTTGCTTGTGACCGATTATTATTCAAGGTATCCCGGAGATTGTGCTGCTTACGAGTATGACAGCACAAGAAGTCACAAAACATGTAGACTTTTTCGCGAGACCCTGTTCGCCTGAAACATTTTTCGGCGATATTGGCCCTCAGTTCAAGAAACTTGATGGCTCTGTCTTCCACCAGTTAGCGAAAGAATGGAACTTTGAGCACGTGACATCGAGCCCCAGGTTTTCGCAAGGCTGTGGTTTAGTTGATTCGGCCGTGCCGATCGCAAAGAAGAGCGTCCAGAAAGCGGGTGACAGCTATGCTGCTCTGCAGGCGTATAGAGCCACGCCACTTGCGAATGACATTAGTCCCGCGGAATTGTATCAGAACGCATAGCGTTCGAAGCCTTAGAGATTTTAAACAAGGGGGAGACAGTGTGGATACGACATAAAAACAAGACTGGAACGGTACTTCTATCGGCGGAGGCTCCGAGGTCTCATATTGTGGACAGACGCAGACCAACTGCGAACGAACAGTTTCCTCATAGTCTCACTGCATGAAACTGAGGAACACTCGTGGCACGAGTCAACGCCCGGTAGAAACCAGCAAGCCTTGCCAGAAGTGAGGAGTCATAAAGCGGCAGACGTGCTGGGTCAAGGGGAAAAGTGCAGCCAGAAAACAGACGAACATTAAGGACGACTCATCTTCCCCACAGGCATACAAGAAGCGGAGTGGACGCTTAGTCAAGCCTGTCCAGCCGTACTAAGCAGCAAGCTATGAGCGGGAGATGTGCTGGCTTTGTGTACTGCTAGGGCGCAACAGAAACCTGAGCCGACGGTGGAGTTCCGGCGGCGGTACGCAGGCCCAGCCCGTCCGACGACAGAATTACGGGAGCGCGACTCGGCGAGGGAAACATGAAAAAAAGGCAGTCTCAGACTCAACGCCATACGCCTCGGTTGTACGTTTCTCGGCCTCCGCGAACACTACTATAAAGTTGCATTCAACGATCTCTTAAATTTTGTAACATGATACAATACCTTTACCTACGTATAATACCGCTCAATTGCAATTTCATCATTCAGCCCTATTTCATTTATGGGCCACTTTCTTAAACTATTAAAAATATTTTAGGGGGCGGAGCACCTTAGGATCTCGGCTTGTCGGTTTGTCACTTCGTCGTCAGGTGGGCGTGTCATATCGTCCTCATGGTCCATCAGAAATGGGTATGCGCCACAAAAATTGGGTGAATCCCACTACTGGCCACCGGTCCATACAATGCATATTATGAGTTAACGGTTCGTCGTTACTCCCTAAAACATGTTTGTATGAGCCGGGTTTACTGGAGCACCCTGTATTCGTACTTATACACATACGGAACGGCAGGGTGGCGCTGTGTGCCACAGCAAAACCCGCTGAGACTGAGCATATAATTGCTCTCACAGTAAACATATTTAGAATTCACATCAATCGATGTGTGCGTGACTTTACGATATAGGCATCTTTACCGATATACATTACAAAAACACCATGCCTAGTAACATTATAACAAATTGTTTCCCATCAATGGTGAATGTGTTCATTTACAAGAAATTCATCTCCGCGTCTTCATTCAGAAGGCGCTCTTTCTATATGACCCATACATTTTTAGATGCGAAGCATCTTATGCTCGGGGCTCTGTCCCTCCCGCGTCCCCCGTCCGCCGTCCCCCGTCCCGCGTCCGGCCACTTTCATGAAGTAGGGAAGCGCCCATTATGCGAACCAGAACACTGTAGTAATATGAAGGCCGTCAACCCTAACACAGTCATCAGAGTCATGGCCAAGAACACAGAGAGGCTGCTTAGCAATGGCTAGGCAGGGGGTGTCTGTCGCCCAGGTTGACCCCATTCCTTTTCTCATGGCCGAGAGCACAGAGAGGCTGCTTAGCAGTGGCTAGGCAGGTGGTGTCTGTCGCCCAGGTTGACCCCATTCCTTAATCTTGCTTGCATGTGTTTGGAGGGGGCTTAGTCCGTCCCACACCACCACAGCGCATGCGCTTGCCGTCCCCCTCTCTCTCCTACGCTCACCCCCCTTTCTCTCCTCTAGGAATCGTCTACTCTACGGAGCGGCCCCCCGCGTCCTCTCCCCCTCTCTCCTCTAGGAATACTCTACTCTACGGAGCGGCTCCGGCGTCCCACATCCCCAGAGCGCATGCGCCTCCTCTCCTCTTGGAATCCTCTACTCTACGGAGCGGCTCCCGCGTCCCACACCCCCACAGCGCATGCACGTCCCCTCTCTCCTATCCTACGGTCGCCCCCGTCCTTTCCTCTAGGAATCCTCTACGGAACGACAGGTGGTGTGACAGCTGCATACTCCGCTGGGGGCGCCTCGGTAGTTCCGCGGTATGAAAATGACGGAGCGCGCGCACCTCATTCTCTCTCCTGCGCAGCGCCGCGATGAGCGCCCGGACCACTGCCGTGAAATGAGAGCGGCGACTTTCCTCCCGCTCAAGCTAATTATCTCCCCCGCTGCTTCGCATCCACACATGGTTCCCTTTAGCGGGAGATGGATGCCCTTATTACGTCCGTCAGTATATAAATTTGTAACACCCGTATTTGCGACGCACAGCACATGGTTCATTAGTGTGTAGTGAAATATGGTTTAGTGATGTTAAGCCGCTTTCAAAGAACCTATTTATTCTACCTGTGCCTCGTAATTTATCCTACTTGCTGTTGCTCTGCAACTAATAAACTGCAAGCAAGAATTAGGCGGCACTAAATGCGTTTGTGCATCTTTTACATGCACACCGAAAGGATTGATGTAACTCTCGGAACCAAGACACCTACCAATATGACATATATGAACGAGAGTTGGCATTCCAGTAAGGCATGACGTGTGGGGACATTCCACTTTTCTAAGCACTATGAGTTATCCACCAATGCAGGGAGCATATTTTACCAGGTGTTTATTTGAAATGAGAAATTTCAGTGTACTGAACATCCCTCTCACCAAAAAAACAAACAGAAATTATCAAATATAACAATGTCCCCTAAAACAAAGTGAACGCGCTGAATGTAAAATACCGATTTATTAAGAACTTGACATATTGCGTACATGTATAACATTAATCTCTAAACCAGCATAAGCGCACGAGCTGCCAAAGAGGAGCCATCACATGAGCTAGTTGGCTTAACTTTGATTGTTCTCTTACCAACAGATGACATTGGGAACAGAGGCAATATTCGTTTTCATTTCCTCTTTGCGACTCCTGTCTTCTGAATGTACAAAGCACAAAAGTAGTATACACCAGCTCCACTTTGCAAAGTCCGATGAACCAGAGAGGCTGGTGGCGTTCCCTTCGTCAGGCTAACGCACTTCTATGTTTCGCAAGTCTTTCAGATATGCTGCATCACTGCTCCTTATTAAACACTCTTCGGGAAGCTCTGAGGCGGTAGTATAGCCTTATTGCATATTCCACATAGTATTCTGATACCCAAGTTTACAAAGAAGAATTCGCTTAAGATGCTCCGATAGGTTGTATCACTGCTCTTCACTAAACTCTCTTTGTTAACCTTTGAGGTTACAGTATAGCCACCAACTTTTATAACCACAAAGCATCGCGTGACAGTGGTGTGACTATGGTACCGCGGAAGTCATGTGTTGGATTAACTGCTGCCCTCTTTACTTTTGTAGCATACACTACATTGGCCGAAGTTGAGACATCTCGCGTGGCTTATCGAGAGCCAGCTGCGCATGCCCAAGGAGCAGTGACGTCACACGGCGCACAGCTGGTGCGCCGGAGAAGGCCTGGAAGTCCTGGAGTGACGTGCCACTAGTGGGCTGGCACTTGACTCACGTGAGCTCGCTCGCCAGTCCGTCCGACCGTCCGTCCGTCCGTCCGTCTGTCTGTCTGCCTGCCTGTCCGTCCGTCCGTAGCTCATGCTACGGATATCCTGGCATAGCCGAGCTAAGTCACTGCTAATTTTCGCGGAATTTGTGTGTAGTGGGATTTACGCATTTTCTTTACCTTCATTTCTCATGGAATAGTGGTGAGTAGGGGGCCTAACCCAATGTATGTGGCGCATACCCGTTTACGGTGCCCACAAGTATTACCAGGAATTCCGTACAGGAGATGCTCGACCAAGAATAGCTCCGCTGTTAATATGAATCTACCATGCACACGTCAGGTCCTCATGAAAGGAATACTGTTTACTTGAAGAGAATGTGCAAAAAAAAGAACACATACGGCAAAGAGAAATACTGAAATAGAAATACCGCGAAGGAATGTCATCGCACAAGGCTACGAAATGCTAGTAATACCCAAAGGCCACTGGTGTAGTCAACATTCGTGTTAAAGCATACTGGAACAAATGTACAATCAATGACAATTGAATTACGAACAACGTAGAGTTGGCTTTAGCTGTTTTCACTAGCACGCGTAATAAATGACAGTGTTTTTGCATTGCACATTTATTTGACACATGAAAGATATTTCACAACCACATTGTCATGAATTCCGTGTGGTCCCGGGCAATGGACTCAGTCAAGACTCGGAAAATGGCACACAACATTTATGGAAGAAACAAACAAAAGGCACTCTATGAAATATACAAATGTACACAAACGCGTAACTGCAAGCTAACCAGCTTACGCCAACTCAATTGAAACAAAACTCAACCGTCCTAGCTAAAGTCTGTAAGCTCTCGCCTGCAGTTTGCGTGGTGCTTCAGGCCGGCCTCCTCGATGTAGCCGACTTGGCTCGCTTGCCAAAGTCCCGTCTGTCGTCGATCTTGTCCACCTGCTGCTCGATGTGCGTCGGTCGTCGCCTGTGTGGGCAGGCCATCGTCGCTGATGCAAGTCGATGCTAGACCCCTTTAGGCCTGACGTCACTGTGGCTGCTTCACCCGGTGAGGCGTTCCACTGATGACGTAGCACTCCGGGGATTGCTCTTGGTGGCTCGCATCCGAAGGGGGCATGCGGCTTGAGTGCTCGAACTTTCTGGGCGCCTATGCGGCATCCCCCAGGAGCCTCCTTTCGACCGTCGTCGAGTTTGCCGGCCACATCGGGACGCCCGCGTCGTCTCAGGCAGTAGACACAAACACCCACCATTCCCGTCGCCGGAACATCAGCTGGCGATGCGACCTTCTCCCGCCGATTCCAACCAGACAATGCCAGCTCGCAACAACTTCGTCTTCCTCCTCTCCTCGGTTCGCGCGCCTCGAGTTCTCGAAGATTCCGAGCAAGCGCCCGTGCTTCATCGAACGCTCGTCCTTTTCGTCGTCTTGCATGGCTGTCGCTCATGACATGGTATTTTGAACAGTTTTTTTACCAAAACCTGTCTTTTCTTTCATTACCACAGCCTTCTCCGTATGCCGAAACTTGAATCTGCTTGCGTTGCCTTCCTTTCTCCGCGCACTGCTCATTGAGCACCACCATGCACTTTCTTGATACACTGCACTCGTTGTAGTTTCACATCGTTCACAAAAGCATTCGGATCACTCCACAAACCTGATGTTATGCACAACGCTTCTCACTTCATTACACTGCGGTATTCTAACATACGTAAATAAATTTAACACACTGAACACGTCTACTAATTCTCAAATTACGCGTCTTTCCTCACTTTCCTCACTCCCTTTATTTTTCTATGCAATCATATAACGCCTCATCCAAACTACTTTCCTAGGGTGCGTTGTAACTGCGCGTCTACCCTTAAGCATTTGGACAGGACTGTTGGCGTCTGGATATCTACGACCAAATCGCCATGCTTTTAGTGACTCTCTTCTTTTTCTTCCGTTTGACGTTGTAAACAGCATAACCATCCCAGCCAATCACCCTCTCACACATTCGTAAGGCCGCCTCTCGCGAATGCTCTATGCATGTTTCCTTAGGTCTAACCTTCTGTGAGGAGCTATCTCTGTCTTTCGTGACTGACGGATTCGCGAGCGTTTTCCTTTGCGCCCAGATCATCGTCCGTGCAACGTTCGCTCCTGGTTCGATTATTGTAACTATCTGTCGCATCCGAGTAAACTTCCTTTTGATCGGTAACTAGGCTGTTCTCAGGACTACCACGATCGTTATCACTAGTACCTTCCTCAACCTCATCCCAACCAGTAAAATACCAATCTGTCACTTCATCCATTAAATCCTCCCTTGGCATATTTCCTTCTAGCCTAATTCCCTGTGTCGATTGCGCCAAAATCAGTTTCGCTCAAGTGCTTCGGCGTGTTTTGCCTCGAGTTTATCTTCGAGTTCCTTTCGCAAAAGATTCCTCTATTTTCGAACACGCTTTTGCTCAATTTCAAGAAACTGAAGCGCCTCTTCCTTTGAATAACCTCGATCTCGTCAGCGTTTACATCTGCGTTTCGCCATAAAACTGATTAAGCGGATGAAATGACAGCGACTAAAAAACGATCAGAAGGGGCGCCTGCTCGTCTAGTTCGGTTCGAATAATCACCTAGTCAGGTTGTTTATTAAGGCGAAAGCCTTTAATGTCTCATGCTTCACGTCCGTCCGGCGTCCATCCGCCTGTCCGTCCGTATGTCCGTCCGTCCGTGTGTCCGTCCGTCCGTCCGTCCGTCGGTCTGTCCGTCCGTCTGTCCGTTCGTCCGTCCGTCCGTCCGTCTGTCTGTCTGTCTGTCCGTCCGTCCGTCCGTCCGTCCGTCTGTCCGTCCTTCCGTGCGTGCGTCCATCCGTCCATCTGTCCGTCCGTCTGTTAATAAAATGGTAAAGTTATATTAATTGCAGTTGTTGCAATTAGAAGTCCAGAAAACATGTCTTGTATGTGTAAAAGACCACATCTCTCAACTCTTTCAACAGCAAAACGAAAGTGTGAAATCCATGTGAGAGGAGAAAATGTGACATCCTATCACAAGCATCAAGGCGATATCTGCAGAAACCGCACAAAAACTCATTGTCAAGATGAAGTGTACGAAATCTATAATGACAACTGCACAACCCTGTCGTTCTAATGAGAGAATTACGCATTGAAAATAAATTTGTTAGTATTTCTAAAACAAAAAAGCCGGCAGATCCCACGCACTGTGGGGAATCGATGTAATGCGAAGCAGCCAGGAAGGAGCAAATCATTCTTTACATAATTTGCATGTCATGTTTTACATGTTAGGACCTGTCATTTATGTTCGTCATACAGTCACGTGGCGCAATACTATTTCTGGTGTATATCACGCTAGCGAACTGGACGCAAGCACACCATGCGCCTGGCATTTAAATGGCGTTGTAGATGATATTCATGCTGAAATTTTCATGGCATCAGTGGCATAAGTGGCAGGTGGTAAACCTTCCACTTAGGTTCGTTATACAGTCATGTCACTCAAAACCAAATTTGGTGTATATCAAGCTAACGAAACGGCCGCGAGCGCGCCATGAGCGTGGCATGCAAGTCATGTCGCACATGACCAGTCGTGATTTCCATATTACCACTCGTCATTTATGTTCCTCATATAATCACGTCACTCAATCCCAAATTTGGTGATATCAAGCTAACGAAATGGCCGCGAGCGCGCCATGAGCGTGGCATGCCAGTCATGTCGCACATGGCAAGTCATGATTTCCATATTACCACTTGTCATTTATGTTCGTCATACAGTCACGTCACTCAATACCAAGTTTGGTGTTTATTAAGCTAACGAAATGGCCGCGAGAGCGCCATGAGCGTGGCATGTAAATCATACTTTTCATGACAAGTTAGTCGTGATTTTCCTGATATGACCAGCCATTTATGTTTGTCATACAGTCATGTTCTGCCTTACCAAATTTCGTATAAATCCCATTAACGATACGGCCAGGAGAGCACAAAGTCGTAGGCGGCTACATAGATAGATAGATAGCTAGATAGATACGCTCAAAGTCCCCGAATTTCGCTAAGCAATGCTTGGCATTTAATAAGCTTGTCTGATTCTTTTGTGCTACTTGTCATTCTGCGTAATATTGTTTATCATCAATTCGTGATGGCGATGCGAAAGAATGGCTGCTTATGCTATTATTTCTAGCTACAAAGCATGTGAAAATGACGCACCCTATTATATCTTCATTTTGTAACAAACATTGAAGGACACTTTGTACATTCTAAAGTGTGTTCGGCGAAAAGCGTGTGGCCGTTGCACTGACTATGCCATGTTTTTTTTTTTTCTTTCACACTCTCAGTGGGATAGCACACAAAGCGAATGTGTGCGTGTTTTGTTTTTTTTTAATTTTTTACCGCGAGTCGCAGCGAGACGCGAGACTAATCTTCCTCCGTTCGCATGCGTTAGTATTTTCTCGCGCTTTGTGCATCGTGCAAACGCCATAGCGTTCCACCACTTAAATTGACAGGCCCTTTGTAAATTCGAAGGTGTATTCCGTGAACGCCTGTGTCTATTGAGACGGCGTCGGTCAGAATGATTGCAAACGCTGGGCACAGCGAAGCCAACGTAAGCAAAGAGCGAGCGCTGTAGAATCCGACGCGACCGGCGTCCGTTTGCGCATCCCGGCGGCCACCGGGCTCTGTGCCAGAGCTCGGATGGACGGGACGGACGGACATGGACGGCCGGACGGACAGACAGACGGACGGACGGACGGACGAACGGACGGACAGACGGACGGACACCGGACGGACGGACACCCGACGGACACCGGGCGGACGTGAGCATGAGACATTAAAGGCTTTCGCCTTAATATATAGTGTTCCGACCGAGCCATGACAGAACGGCGACGAAGATGAAAAGAAGACTATCGCAGGCACAGAGGCAGGAGAAGAGAAGTAAGAATACAAGATGGCGATCACGTAGCCTCAATACCGACCGATGGGAAATTTTTTTTCTTTTTTCCTATCATTATTTATGGATTTTTTTAAGTACTTTACCTGTCTGACTTATCATTTACCTCGGCCTTTTTTTTTCTTTTTTTACGTTGCACAGCCTTTATTTTTCCCTTTGTAATAGTCAGTGTGGCCAATCCCCCCTTGTGGGTATGAACCAGCTTCTCGTAGGGAACCATGTGTAGATGTGAAGCAGCGGGCGCTAACGCTTACACTGGCGGCGGCGTTGACGCTGGCGCTCATCGCAGCGTTGCGCAGGAGAGAAAACTGGGGAGGCGCAAAGCAGGCAGTGATGGAGCAGTGTTTCCTACTGGAACATGCCAATCGCTGCTAATGGGCAATGAGAGACAGAATACTCCGACTGGACACAGAGACCCGCACTCCGCTTTTAGTTAACGCGCACGCTGCGAATTTTTATTTTTCAACAACACAAAGGAGAAATCTCCCACCGGCACCACCTTGGAGGTCAAGATCCATTGCCATATATACGGGGTGGCCAGGGAACGGTTGTGCAGCGCGAGCAGTCGATTTTTTCAACCAAGAAACTCGCTAGCAGACGCTGCCGGCGTCGGCGTCGCGAGGCGAGAGAGGGGGGTGCGTAGGAGAGGGGAAAGGGGGACGCGCATGCGCAGTGGGAGTGTGGACGCCGCGGGCCGGTAAGCCTATAGGAGAGAGGGGGGAGCGTAGGAGAGCAGAGAGAGGGGGGACGCGCATGCGCAGTGGGAGTGGACGCCGCGGGCAGGGGATGCCTAGAGGAGAGAGGGGGGGAGCGCAAGAGGGGAGAAAGGAGGGGAGGCGCATGCGCAGTGAGGGTGTGGTTGCCGCGGGGAGGGATGCCTAGAGGAGAGAGAGGGGGAGAGGAGGTTTTTATTTTTATTTTTTTGAAAGGGTTTGCGCATGCGCAGTAAGGGTGGTCACGCCGGCACACCACCACCACCGGATTAAGCTTCGCCATAAGATGCTTCACATCTAAAAACAAACTGTCGAAGGCGCACTGCTTTCGTAGACTTTTACATTCGGCGAAGCCGAGTACAGAACAAGATGTGGCTTACCTTCAAGGTGGTACAGCGAGACGGCCATCCTGTCGTGACGGGCTACAAACTCGACGGATGAGACTTCATGTCTACACCAGATGCGGCAACCACCGAGGCTCTACTAAGAGCTATTGCTGCCAACGCCAACGCCACAATGGACGATATTATCACTAAAGTTACCACAACTATTTATATGGATCTGAAGGAGCTCAGCGTCCTGACTGAGCAAGATCTCTATAACACCGCTAGCCTCAGCACAAATACGTTTTTGTCAACGCAGACATTGACAGACGCGTTGTAGCAGCTTCTTGAAAATCACAGTCAGCAAGCCAAAAGCCAAGAAGCTCTTTTGAGTACCCCAGCAGCGTATTGTGGAAGTCCAGAACAGATAGAGCCAGAAGTATTTGATGGCATCTTTTCAAGTGTTGATATGTGGCTTGGGCACTACGAATATGCCTGCGAAAGAAATTCTTGGTTCTTGGACTTGGACCGCGTGTTCCGTATGAGGAAATACCTAACCGGCAGTGCGCCAAAATGGTTTTACATCCGCATTGTAAGCAGAAAGGACAGCCATGGTGTGCGTGGAAAAATAGTTTTCACTCTGCTTTTCAAGGTGATGCGCCCCAGTTGTGGAATGACGCCCATACCTATTCACAGAAAAAAAGAAACTTTCTAATTATTGCATGGAAAAGTACTTTGCTTCAACTCGCAGAACCTAAGCTTCCGGAGTTGGCCATTGTACCACTAGTAATCCTTAGAATGACGAAAGAATGCCGGCAACAGATACACCTGATGTCACCGCGCTGTGTGGAAGACCTTCTTTGCATTATCAAAAACGTAGTGACAGATACCAAAGGAGAAAAGATAGACACACTCCTCGAAGAAGCCGAGCTTTCGAGAGCACTTTTACGGGACAAATCATGCTGCAAATTTATACCCGGTGATTGCCATAGCACTCCGTCTTCAAGAACCATGAGGCACATCGAGGACTGCGACAGAAGGGAGAACATCGACTCTAAAACGCCGCACAGTGATGAAATAGAGGCTGTGGTCATTAGAAAAACTCACATTCTATATGTTCTAATGCTTGTGAATAATCAAGAGGTGGCAGCAATTCTTGATACTGGAGCATCTCTTAGCCTGATAAATGAAGGAACTGTGTGTCAGAACAATATAATCCCGGTAAAGCAGATTCAGGTACCTACGGTATATCGCACCGAGACTTTTCAAGACTGACAAATGCGAACAGTCATTTCAATAGCCGGAAGATCACCGTGAACCATTGGGTATTATCCGGCATTGACTTCCACATCATTCTCATACGGCCGGATATGAAGAGCTTAAAGATGAACATCCTGTGGAACGACGTTATAACAACGGATGAAGACAATTGTATGAACAATCGGATGGACCCTCTGCATGATGCTGTCACGAAGACAACGAAAATAGCGACGCGCCCTGACGACATCGCAACTAAGTTCCCAGAACTAATATGCGTTGGGAGATATCCACCACCGACAACGAGAACCGAGGTACCATTTGAGCTGAATGACACGACCATAATCCGGAGAAAGCCGTACGCATGAACTATTTCGTTACCGCGAGAAAATGGTTATTTTTCATATCTCTCGGGAAGAAAGCTTTTGTCAGTTTGAATAGCACTTCAACACGCATTGCAGCATAGCAAATTATGCACAATGAGATGCTCTTTCCAAAAAATGTACGTTGTAGAGCAACAACAATATTTTGGAATGAATAAAAATGTGAAAAGTGTGTAATTTTTGGTTGCCAGCTGTTAAACAGTGCAATAAAAAAAACACCACATATGCAAAAATATTCAAAACGATGAAAATTCAGCATACACATTTTAAAGATAAATGACCCAGGAATAGTATAAAAAATAATAAATATTCAGCACAATGTTTGTAGCAACATAGACAAATAAAATCGGAACCGAAGTGCTGCTTCATTGCTCGTGGCATGCGGTGAAGCATTGCTTGTTTTTTTTTTTTTTTCGTGAGACACAGGTCAACTCGTGCACTTTTCTCATTACTTTTTTACAATAAGAGCCTGCAGGTGTTCTAGTATAGATGGCTGCCCGTGATGTGAACAATCCTCTGTAAATCAAATGTCCAATGAAGTTCACTAGTTCGTCTACCGTCACCTCTTTCCATGAGCCACCTCTCTCCGCATAGGTTGGCGTTCCAATATATGCATCCAAGCATTTTATTATTGCGATAGCAATTATATGGATAGTCTCGACGGGTTTTTGCCGTCTCCGTCGCCGCTGCCGTCACCGTCGCCGTCATGTCGCGTATGCAGTCCAAATTGATAAGAACCCCCTGCGCATCGTACGTTCTACCAGCGGGTAATAGCGGGCGGTACGAGAGCGGTGAACGCGGCTGAAGCGGCGATCAAACGAGCCGGCATCTCCATCGCTCCGAGGCGCATGCGATAAGATCAACCCAACTGTTCAGCCGGCCTCGCCCGTCGTTCGCGAGCGTGAAAAGATGAGAGAGGAGGTGGGGGGTCCCTCGAGCGACCTTCAATTTTACGACCGCGGTCGTCGCGGGTGCGCGCGTTATCTCCCAATCTCGGCAGCCGACAGCGGGCGGCCGGTGTACCCTTCTACGTGCTGCGCTCTCAACGCGAAGAGAATTCTCTTAAACAAGCGATTTCTAGAGTTGCGTGAGATCGAATCCAAAAGACTTAGCTGCCAGCCCTCACTTCGTATAACATTACAATTTGTTGCTATCGCATTTATTGCTTCACCCTTGCAATGAAACTGTGACTTTTTTTTGCAGTTTCGCTGATAGTATTGAAAAAAAAACAGCAATATCGCGCGCAGTTCTAAAACATCCCGCGTAGCTCCGGTAGTGCGGGGCCGAGATGTGCTCCGGTGCCCTTCTTGTCTTAAGGAGAAGCTCTGCTGCCGGCGCCAGCAAACCACGCCCCAGCGACGTGTGGACCTCACACATAACCAGAGTAGCTCTAAGATTTCGCACAAAATGCAGCAGCTATAGGCACTTGCGGCGGAGGAGTCCAATTCACGCTATAAACAAACCAACCGCTGTATGGCTGCGGATGTCTTAGGCTGACGCAAAACATCACCATGAGATCTTGAAGCTGAGGTGCTGTCATCATCGGGCTCAAAGCTCGCCGTCACTCAATTCAGGTGCGGTTGCAAGACAGTTTCGAGCGGAGCACGTTTTTCGCGGCGCAGGTGCGCACCCATGAGCGCGTGACGACGACGCCACAGGAGCGACTAGTGATACCGGAGGCCGCCTTGTGTCTGATATAACGATACAAGCGAAACCAATGCTGCTGGAAATTGGCTGAAAAGGCCACCTCCACACTTTAAACATGCGGCAGACCTTCAGAAATATATTTTTGTAGAATAAATTTTTCCCGACTCCAAGCAACAGCTCTCTAGTGAATAGATGACTTAAATTTCAGGCAATAATTACCGCTTAACACTGTCAGATTGTGAAGCTGACACCTTAATTTGTTCTTTGAGTTGCAAAGGTTCTTTTCATTACAGGACTTTGGTGTTACTGTAACATAACCACCAGCGGCACGAACATCTGTGAATTTTGTCAGCCAAGCGCACTTTCCCAACAACACACGCACATTGGTTCGCACAAAGGTCTGTCAGAAATCACTATGTTGCCAAAACGGGCAAATTCAAACTGATTCTGAAAGTTCAGTGGCTGGAATAACTACTAGGAAGTAGAGCTGTGCACGGGCTCCGGGTAGCCCGAAAGCCTGAGCCCGGCCCGGCCCGCGGGCCGGGCTCGGGTATGCGGACATCTTCCCAACTCGGGCCCGGGCCGGGCTCGGGCTACTCATCTCGGGAATCGGGTGGGCCGGGCCAGGTGCAAAGCCCGCATCAAACCAAAAAAAAATATAGACGTTGTGCCGGAATTGTTTTCTAGCACTTAGCGATGAGCACACAGGTTACCTTTGTGATTATTTATCCATACAATCATCCTCCTAATCAAACGTAAACATTCGGCAGAAGTCTGCCTGGTTGGGAAATAGATTATAGAGAAAAGGCAAAAACGCCAACCAAGAGTTTTATTTTAAGAACTCCGACGTTTCGAAGCCCTGACCGGCTTCTTCTTCAGGGGTGAGAAGGCCCGAGACCCACAGCGCTTATATACGCCTTCTTCTTGCCGAAACTTTGCGCAAGCCCTGGCAATAGAGAGAGGGCAGTGTTCCCGTGGTGCGATTGATGTTTTCGGCTGTTTGCTGTATATGCCACGACTCGAGGAGGAGCCGCCGGCGAAGGTTTCTTTCTTCTTCGAGGATGAACTGCGTCGTCTGGACTAATCCGGTGATCGAACCTCTCGCAGTGTTCCGCTAACGCACTCCGTTCGCTGTTTAGTTGACGGAGGTCGTTCTTGTGTTGCCGCATTCTCTCTCGGAAGTTCTTTGTTTCCCCAACGTACGCGGCGGGGGCAGTCGGAGCACGCGATCTTGTAAACAACGCCCTGCGCTTTTTCAGCCGGTGCGCGGTCTTTGGGACGAGGAAGGAAGCGGCCGATGGTGGTGGCTGGCTTGTGAGCTACGTCGACCCCTGCCTTTCCAAGTATACGGGCTATTGTTTCGCTCGCGCCCGCGATGTAGGGAATTGACACTCGGCGACGTTGCGGCGGCGCCGTTGGAGACCTTGTTTCCCGGTCCTTCTTCCTGCGTAGGGCCTTACGGATAAGAACCTCTGTGTAACCGTTGGTGCCGAGGTCACGGATGATTTTTCCCCTTTCTTCCTTCTGCCGTCGTGGGGACGAGCAGACTCGTTCGGCCCTGTTGACCAGGCTACGCACGACGGAGAACTTGTGACAGGCGGGGTGGGCTGAATTGAAGTGGAGATAGCGTCCTGTGTGCGTCGGTTTCCGGAAGACGGAAAATGAAAGGCTCTGTCGTTGCCTTCTCACCAACACATCCAAGAACGGGAGGGTTGAATGATTCTCCATTTCCGCTGTGAATTGTATGTGGGGGTCCACGGAGTTTAGGCTGGTGAGCAGGTTGTTGACCTCGCCGGACTTCACCACACAGAAACAATCATCCACGTAGCGCACAAACAACTTGGGTTTCGGGTCACACGAGGCACGCGCTCGCTCTTCGACATCTTCCATCACGAGTGCCGCCACTGTCGCCGAAATCGAGGCCCCCATGGCTGTCCCACTGGTCTGCCTGTAGAACTCGTTGTTGAATGAGAAGTAAGTGCTTGAGAGGCAGCATTCCAAGAGTTGACATATTTGGTCTACCGAAAGTGGTGTTCCGTCGTTCAGGGTGGAGTCGCCTTCGAGCGCCCGGCGTGCCACAGACAGGGCAAGGGGGGTGGGCACGCTGGTGAAAAGAGCGACCACATCAAAAGACACCATGCGGTCGGTCTCCTCAAGATTCACCCTGGATGCTAGTTCCACAAAATGCCCTGAGTGGCGGACGTAAGTCTCCGTCTTCCCGGTCAATGGCAGGATTATCTTGTGAAGATAAGTTAACAGGGCCCGTAGAGGGGAGCGGGTGAAGTCGACAATGGGTCGAAGAGGAATTCCGTTCTTATGAATCTTTGGGAGGCCGTAGAAACTTGGGGCGGAGCCGTTTCTGCAAATTAACCTCAGGTAGAGGTTTCTGGATTCGGGATAATGGTTGAAAATTTCGGGATAAAAGCTTGTTCAGTCTGATTTGGGTGAACAAGCTT
The DNA here is from genome assembly GCA_030522465.1 of Rhipicephalus appendiculatus. Lineage (NCBI taxonomy): Eukaryota > Metazoa > Arthropoda > Arachnida > Ixodida > Ixodidae > Rhipicephalus > Rhipicephalus appendiculatus. The sequence goes on from JALIZH010022423.1 coordinate 25,637, forward strand.
TTATCCGAAATTTTCAACCATCATCCCGAACCATCAAACACGGCGGGTCGACTAGTGAATAGTCGGTAGCTTCGAGGGCTAGGCCTGCAGGACGGGCGTCATCGTAACAAAAGTTCATCGTCCGGGCCTCGCGAACCTGTTGTCACCGAAGCGAAAGTCTAGTTGATGGGCAGACATACCGCTAGCTGCTCCGATGGCAGGGCTGACAGGATGCGACTCTGCTTTCTCCATGGACATCCTAGCCTTGCGAACCTCGCGTCGTCGTCTTGAAGGGCAAGGGCAGACCAGAGCCGAAGTGAGCTTAATGGGCTCCCGCCTCGCGAACCTCCAGGTGACCAACGCTGTCCCATCAATCCATGACTTGTCTCCGTCTCAGTTCCAGCCAGGGTCGTAGTCCCGGGTTTCACGGAACCAAATGTAAAAGACAGACACCGAAGGCATGCCTGCCTTCCTCTTCCACCTTTAATGTCGCACTAACCCTACTGATGATTGTAGCCGCGTAATGCGCGACCATCATCGTCTCCTATTTTCAACAACCACATTGACCACTTATTTGAAGTGCTAGAGCCGTAGAACCGAGCAAGTCTCAAGATAAACATGTGAGTAAAAGTGAATTATTCTGTCAAACTGTGGTATTCCTCGTTAGAGTCTTCAATGGTAAAACGAAAAGCACCAAAGAAAAAAGCGTGCTGAGAATTTCAAATCTTGTCAAACCCTATGATCTGCATTTCCTAAGAGTTTTCCTGGTTCTAGCTGGTCACTTGAGGGTGTTCATCAAGAACTACGCCACTAAAACGAGATGCTTATCAGTCCTGACAAAGAAGGTGCACCCAAGAATGTGATCGCTGCTACGTGGATATCGTCAAGATTATATCATCTGACCCCGTGTTGTCACTGCCAGATTTTTCGTTACCCTTTGAATTGTGTACTGATGCTTCTCATAACGGAACCGGAGTCGTACTCTATCAAGACAACATTGAGAAGCCCATTGGGAGGCCTGGATATTACTCTTTTACTGTTTCAAAAAGCAGAAGTGAACTATGCAACCACTAAAAAAGAGGTACTTGCTATCTCGATGACTTTAAGGTACTTTAAAAGTTACCTCGAAGGCCGAAATTTCAAGCTTCTCACTGACAACAAACTCATCTGACGCTCCTGCTTCAGCTGGCCCAGTCTAAGAGAAAACTGGCTCGGTGGATAAGCTCAATCCAACAATATAGTTTTCAAGTTGTTGCGCATCGCTCGGGACTCAAGCATCGAGACTCTGATGCACTTTCTATATTGCACGTGCCAAGAGACGCAAACTCTAAAAGCATAAACATGGCAACTTCATGGGAAGGCACATAAGGCTTAAAATTGAAGAATGGCCGAGTACATGTACTTGAAACAAGTGTGCCATCAATTCTCAGAATTTATCATAATAGCCCAGAATCAAGCGGTCATCATGGCTTCGGGAGGACGTACCGAAAGCTTACACAAAGATTCACTTGGAAGAACATGAAAACGGATGTTGCTCGGTACATCAAAACTTGCCACGAATATCGGATACAAAAAGCCAAGTTCAAACCAAGAGGAAATCAGATGGTCGTGCCAGTATATCCAAACGTTCCCTTCCATGTATTGCACCTCCACTTCACCGAGGTAAAAAAAGAAGGGCGAGGGCATTGGAAAAAAGGCAAGCTTTTCTAGTGGAAGTAGATGAATGCACACGGTTTGTTGCTGCAAAGCCAGGAAGAGAGGATGCGAACTCTATCATTCAGCTCTTGGAAATAGAAATCTTCAAAGGCGTGAAAGCTGCAGTCGCTGATAACGGACCATCTTTCCGAAGTGACAAGCTACGAATGTGGGCCCAGCAAAAGGGTGTCGAGCTTCGATTTGCTGCTCCTTGTCACCCCGAAGCCAACTATCTCGCCAGAAGGGTGAAACGGGACCTGAAAACATTCATTTCTCTCTATCCACTATTTAAGGGAGGTTGGAAGTGCTCACTCGAGGCAGCAATCGCGCATCACAATCCCTCCTACAAAGCCAAAATATGATGCAGTCCACATTTGGCCGCTTTTGGAATGAGCGCATGGCTTGCTGTTGATAAAGAATTAGACATCGCCGCAAACTGTCACTTCGAGAAACACCATTGTCAGCAGAACAGCGGAGGAAGTGCCCCACGACTTCGAAGAAAAAACTTTGAGAAACGACGCTTGTCGAACGTACCGCATATTATCCCTGGAGACATGATTTTGGTGTGTAAAGGTCTGGATGCAAAGTCTCCGTTCATCGGTCCGTAAACAGTGCTTAAAACGTCAAGACAACAGGGTATATTTAACACGGTGTAATACGAAGGTTTGAGAGAGAAAACGGAAGAGGGAAACAAACAACTTTGTTTAATTTGCCTATTTCTGCATGATTTCCGAGAACTGTCATGTGTTTGTCGCATTTACTCCAATAAAGCTTCAAGTAAAGTTTGAAACAACCCGTTGTACCTATTTAAATAATCGTTGTAGGTGAACTAATTTGCCTAGCTTTCATATAAATGTGGTTTAGGGATGCTTTGTTTTTATACTCATCACCCCATTCGTTTTGACGTTCCTTATTGTTTAACGAATTAACTATTATTTCTGGTCTACCTAATTGAACATTCCTGGTTGGCGCTATTATTGAATGAAATAAAAAACTTCCCCATCTCCCGCTAAAGGGAACCATGTGTGGATGCGAAGCAGCGGGGAGATGGTTAGCTTGAGCGGGGAGAAACGTCGCCGCTCCGTCATTTTTATACAGCGGAACTACCGTGGTGCCCCCAGCGGAGTACGCAGCTGTCGCACCACCTGTCGCGCGCCTCTCCGTAGAGGATTCCTAGAGCAGAGAACGGGGGGAACCGTAGGAGAGGAGAGAGAAGACGCGTATGCACTGTGGGACGCGGGAGCCGCTCCGTAGAGTAGAGGATCCTTAGATGAGAGAAATGGGGTGAGCGTAGGAGAGAGGACGCGCATGCGCTCTGGAGATGTCGGACACGGGTGCCGCTCTGTAGAGTAGACGATTCCTAGAGTAGAGAAAGGGGACGAGCATCCGCTGTCGGGGTGTGGGACGCGGGGGCCGCTCTGTAGAGCAGAGGATTCCTAGAGGAGAGAAAGGGGGTGAGCTTAGGAGAGGAGAGAGAGGGGGAGGGGACGCGCATGCGCTGTGGCGGTGTAGGACGCAGGACGCTGGCGCCGCTCCGTAGGGGTAGAGTATTCCTAGAGGAGAGAAATGGCGTGAGCGTAGGAGAGGAGAGAGAAAGGGGGAGGAGACGCGTATGCGCTGTGGTGGTGTAAGACGCGGGAAGGAGGGACGGAGTAAGCCCCTCCCCAAACACATGCAAGAAAGATCGAGGAATGGAGTCAACCTGGGCGACACAAACTCATGCAAGCAAGGTCGAGGAATGGACTCAACCTGGGCGACACACACCACCTGCCTAGCTATTGCTAAGCAGCCTCTCTGTGCTCTCGGCCATGACTGGTGACTGTAGTGGCGGTTGACGGCCTTATATTGTACTACAGTGTTCTCGTTCGCATAGTGGGTGCTTCCCTACTTCATGAAAGTGGCCGGACGCGGGACGCGGGACGGACGCGGGAGGGACGGACATAGCCCCTGAGCATAAGATGCTTCGCATCTAAAAATTACACCATATCCCGCTAAAGGGAACCATGTGTAGATGCGAAGCAGCGGGCGCTAACGCTTACACTGGCGGCGGCGTTGACGCTGGCGCTCATCGCAGCGTTGCGCAGGAGGGAAAACTGGGGATGCGCAACGGGCAAGTTGCAGCGGGGAGGGATGCCTAGAGGAGAGAGAGGGGGGAGAGGAGGTTTTTTTATTTTAATATTTTTTGAAAGGGTTTGCGCATGCGCAGTGAGGGTGGTCACGCGGCACACCACCACCACCGGATCAAGCTTCGCCATAAGATGCTTCACATCTTTGTAAAAAAGCTCTCCTCCGTAACTGGCGTTTTATCACGATGTCGTAGTGTACTCCTTAGAAAGGTCAAAGTGCAGATTTCCAATGCTTTATTTAATGCACGTTTGTATTATTGCGCTTTAGTGTGGTGCACAACCACTAAAACTAACACACGTACACTTCTAATCCTAGAGAAGAGGATTGTTCGCTATATTGGCAACCTAAATTCTTATTCAAGCACCAGAAAAGTGTTTCCGAAGTATAACGTTATTCGAATTAACAACTTATATACGTTTCCTTTGTTACATACTGCACAATATGCTTCAGAATCCCTCAGGAATTACATAAGGCAATTGACATCTTTAGAGCGTCGTCGAATTAACACGAAGACAAGAAACCCTGAGATATGGTCAGTTCCACATTTCAGGACACGCTACAAACATCAATCATAAGTACACAATCTACAATCTGCTTTGAACAAATATGAAAATAACGGCATATTCAGTGAAAAAAGGCTCGCGCTTATATTTCGTTCTGTTCCAATGTGATTTATTGTTGTAAGTACATACTGTCCAGCATATTTTGTCTCTCTTGTGAATTTTTATTCTATTAACAGGAGTTTCTTGCTCTGTTATGTAGATGGCGCTTTGATCTCTCTTTTTTGTTCTATATAGCTAGCACTGTTACCTTAGTATTGTATCATTTTACTTGCTGTAACGTTATTGTAAAAATGTATCTTTCCTGCAGTTCTATTTCTCTTCTTGAGCAGTTCCAGCTATTGCGGGAATTTCGCGTTATTCAATGCACATGTACTTCATATTTTCTGCTTTTCATGATGATCATTGTAGCGGACTACTCGTCGTTACTGCTTTCTATACTCTGATCGTTGGGTCGCTCAAGCTACTTATGTAGCATTTAACCCAACGCAACCATCCAGCATCTACATACTGGAAAATAAAATTGAACTAAATTGAATTCACTTTTGTACCGAACGCCACGGCCAGAGTCTGATAAGACATTTGAGGCTTTCACCTTAAAAAATACTTTTTGGAGCTCCTCTCTGGCACATATGGAATAGTCGGGAAAACCGATACAGCCGCATCATCCACGAATATAAACACAAGCGCATCTAATACTTCGCTCGTAAGTGAGATTCAGAAGCGTCAAAGTATTTCAATATACACCAACTGTTTCCACATCACTGTTTCTCGCATAAATTTTTGTGTATTGAAACTGAGCTTCATAAATTTGACGAAATCTGTGGCAGCGAAGATGCCAGAGGTGCCCAACCATTTAGTAAATAGGGACTGGGACTAAACTCTCATCTATTTTTGTTACGTGGACAAGTTTCAACAACAAAAAATTTTGGGGTGTGATCCCAGAGCCGCATTCTTATGTCACGTCGTGATGTAGTGAAAGGTGCTTCATCGGCAAAGTAATCTACTTTCCGCCACATCACCAGCGCGAAGCGCTATTTTTACTCTACGCTTTCAACCTGCCAAACAGGGCAACAGGGGTTTAAACAAGCAGCTCCCTTTGTCCACCCAAAGCTATACACGGCGTGCGCCGACCTTCATCCAACAGCCTCCTTTAATAGATGAGGCTAGCACAGCTCCTGCAAATCCACCGGACAGCAGTAAATGTAAAAAAGATTTATGAAGTCCCTAATATAATTCAATTGGTACATCATATTATTCTAAATAACGAACAGTTTTGCGCCGTTTCCTATAGTGTGGGGCTACACTTGTAGCATGAAGGCAAGACAGCGTAAATAAGAAACAAGAGCATTCAATGCCCAATGACATAAAATCCTGAGTCACACAGTTTTGGCCGAGGAAGATGGTGCAATAGCTCAGCAGGTTGGAAGTGGACCGTATAGCACGTGTTCAACAAACATGCAACCACTGAACTAGGACCATATTTATGCGCTTAAGTCACTGAGCAAAACCACTGCACATGACATGCAAGCTACAGATATGTATCTATTTTGCTAAGTGATCATTTTGGCGGGTCAATAAAAAAGGTGTAGCAATAGGAAATAATTTCATTGGACCCTTTATAACTTCAATATGAAATTTGAAATGAACGGCGGCTGTTATTAGGTAAAATCTTCAATTAATTTTCTAAATTAGGAATTCGTTTTTTGTGTCCTTCAATGCACAGGTCATCCATCTGTAATAAAAACTGAGCATTCTAGAACCGCACTGTTGCCCCTTCACAGCGCAAAGGTCTCTGATGATTCATCAATGACTATATATGTGTGACGCACAAACTAATGAAGAGTACATGGAGTTTTGCAATTTTTCCTCCATGCAAGGACATATATATATCAATGTATACATGTATAGTGCCACGCACGTTTCTTTCAATATTGCTGTATTCAGTTTACGCCCCCCAAAGACTGTGAGCAAAGCTCGGTGCAGACTGCGCCTCGGTGTTCGAGAAGCTTCACGATTTCCGTTTGTTAAGATTGCACGCAAGACGCGAAGAGTCAAGGTTATTCTAGAGCTTGCGCGACCACCAGTGATAAGACTAGAAAATTCCATGCGTGATGTATAAAACACGGGGCGTCCAACGATGATCAGTTTTATCGACAACCGATGCTCTGTGCTCCGATATCAGTGTACAGCGTGCATTGCTTGCTGTCATTTGAGTTTCCGTTTCACGGCCACAAGTTCAGCCAAATAAAGAGTTTCACCTTGAAGAAGCCTGCTGCTGCCTTCGTCCACGTCAGGACCACGTGACATCTGGTGGAGGTGCTGTTCCTTCATGTACCGGACGTCCCCTTCAAGCCGTGAACCCAGCCCAAATCGCCAACAAGACACCGACAGCATCAGCGGCAGTCGAGCCAGCCGCAGACTAAAAGGACCCCCCTCCCCTTCCTAGTACGGACTCTGCCGGAACTCCCAAAAACCACGGCGATGACGATCGTAGCCGCCCAGTGAGCCGCCAATTTTCCGTGGTTCCCATGCGAAGACCCCGAAACCTGGCTTGAGACGTTTGAAATTGTTTCAGCATTCAACAACTGGAACTCCTAGGATAAATTGCGCCACGTATACTTCTACCTGCAAGAAGCAGCAAGAACATGGCTCGAGAACCGGGAGCCCACCCTTCGAACTTGGGACCTATTACGCAGCGCTTTCTTGGACAAATTCACGAGCGTCATCAGAAATCAAAAGGGCTGCCACCCTGCTGGAGACACGGGTGCAACTCCCCAACAAAAACGTCACCATCTTCGTCGAAGAAATGACCCGGCTATACCGCCACGCTGACCCGGAGATGCCTGAGGAGAAGAAAGTTCGTTTCCTGATGCGAAGGGTCAATCAGGAGCTCTTCGCGGGATTGGTGAGAAACCCACAGAAGACCGTTCAAGAATTCCTCTCAGAAGCGACTACAATCGAAAAGACTGGAAATGCGCACACGGCAATTCAATCACAGGTCAACGTCAGGCTACGCAGACATTCAATCGCTATGCTCGGAAGACCTGCGCGAGACCATCAGAGCCGTGGTGAGATAAGAACTTCGCCGAATGACCCGCCGTGCCAGCCCCAAGTTGCCTCCATCGCCAACAACGTTCGAGAAGAAATCCAGCAGTAGCTGGGAACCGCTGAACCGCCACAGCCGCAGCCGCAATCAATGAGCTACGCTGCTGCTGGTCGCCGTCACGTCCCACCTCCGCGCCCCCACCAAACTGCCGCGTTGCCACTTTTCCCGTCGCCAGATGCCGCCACCACCGCCACCACAGCCGATGCCCTACCGTTCTCCTGACCGCTAGCGCTACACGCTTCGCATTTAATAAGCTTGTCTGATTCTTTTGTGCTACTTGTCATTCTGCGTAATATTGTTTATCATCAATTCGTGATGGCGATGCGAAAGAATGGCTGCTTATGCTATTATTTCTAGCTACAAAGCATGTGAAAATGACGCACCCTATTATATCTTCATTTTGTAACAAACATTGAAGGACACTTTGTACATTCTAAAGTGTGTTCGGCGAAAGCGTGTGGCCGTTGCACTGACTATGCCATGTTTTTTTTTCTTTTACACTCTCAGTGGGATAGCACACAAAGCGAATGTGTGCGTGTTTTGTTTTTTTAATTTTTTTACCGCGAGTCGCAGCGAGACGCGAGACTAATCTTCCTCCGTTCGCATGCGTTAGTATTTTCTCGCGCTTTGTGCATCGTGCAAACGCCATAGCGTTCCACCACTTAAATTGACGGGCCCTTTGTAAATTCGAAGGTGTATTCCGTGAACGCCTGTGTCTATTGAGACGGCGTCGGTCAGAATGATTGCAAACGCTGGGCACAGCGAAGCTACGTAAGCAAAGAGCGAGCGCTGTAGAATCCGACGCGACCGGCGTCCGTTTGCGCATCCCGGCGGCCACCTGGCTCTGTGCCAGAGCTCGGATGGACGGGACGGACGGACATGGACGGCCGGACGGACAGACAGACGGACGGACGGACGGACGGACGGACGGACAGACGGACGGACACCGGACGGACGGACACCCGACGGACACCGGGCGGACGTGAGCATGAGACATTAAAGGCTTTCGCCTTAATATATAGTGTTCCGACCGAGCCATGACAGAACGGCGACAAAGATGAAAAGAAGACTATCGCAGGCACAGAGGCAGGAGAAGAGAAGTAAGAATACAAGATGGCGATCACGTAGCCTCAATACCGACCGATGGGAAATTTTTTTTTCTTTTTTTCCTATCATTATGTATGGATTTTTTTTAAGTACTTTACCTGTCTGACTTATCATTTACCTCTGCCTTTTTTTTTTCTTTTTTTTTACGTTGCACAGCCTTTATTTTTCCCTTTGTAATAGTCAGTGTGGCCAATCCCCCTTGTGGGTATGAACCAGCTTCTCGTAGGGAACCATGTGTAGATGTGAAGCAGCGGGCGCTAACGCTTACACTGGCGGCGGCGTTGACGCTGGCGCTCATCGCAGCGTTGCGCAGGAGAGAAAAACTGGGGAGGCGCAAAGCAGGCAGTGATGGAGCAGTGTTTCCTACTGGAACATGCCAATCGCTGCTAATGGGCAATGAGAGACAGAATACTCCGACTGGACACAGAGACCCGCACTCCGCTTTTAGTTAACGCGCACGCTGCGAATTTTTATTTTTCAACAACACAAAGGAGAAATCTCCCACCGGCACCACCTTGGAGGTCAAGATCCATTGCCATATATACGGGGTGGCCAGGGAACGGTTGTGCAGCGCGAGCAGTCGATTTTTTCAACCAAGAAACTCGCTAGCAGACGCTGCCGGCGTCGGCGTCGCGAGGCGAGAGAGGGGGGTGCGTAGGAGAGGGGAAAGGGGGGACGCGCATGCGCAGTGGGAGTGTGGACGCCGCGGGCAGGTAAGCCTATAGGAGAGAGGGGGAGCGTAGGAGAGCAGAGAGAGGGGGGGGGACGCGCATGCGCAGTGGGAGGTGCGGACGCCGCGGGCAGGGATGCCTAGGGAGGAGAGGAGGGGGGGAGCGCAAGAGGGGGAGAAAGGAGGGGAGGCGCATGCGCAGTGAGGGTGTGGTTGCCGCGGGGAGGGATGCCTAGAGGAGAGAGAGGGGGGAGAGGAGGTTTTTATTTTTATTTTTGAAAGGGTTTGCGCATGCGCAGTAAGGGTGGTCACGCCGGCACACCACCACCACCACCGGATTAAGCTTCGCCATAAGATGCTTCACATCTAAAAACAAACTGTCGAAGGCGCACTGCTTTCGTAGACTTTTACATTCGGCGAAGCCGAAGTACAGAACAAGATGTGGCTTACCTTCAAGGTGGTACAGCGAGACGGCCATCCTGTCGTGACGGGCTACAAACTCGACGGATGAGACTTCATGTCTACACCAGATGCGGCAACCACCGAGGCTCTACTAAGAGCTATTGCTGCCAACGCCAACGCCACAATGGACGATATTATCACTAAAGTTACCACAACTATTTATATGGATCTGAAGGAGCTCCAGCGTCCTGACTGAGCAAGATCTCTATAACACCGCTAGCCTCAGCACAAATACGTTTTTTGTCAACGCAGACATTGACAGACGCGTTGTAGCAGCTTCTTGAAAATCACAGTCAGCAAGCCAAAAAGCCAAGAAGCTCTTTTGAGTACCCCAGCAGCGTATTGTGGAAGTCCAGAACAGATAGAGCCAGAAGTATTTGATGGCATCTTTTCAAGTGTTGATATGTGGCTTGGACACTACGAATATGCCTGCGAAAGAAATTCTTGGCTCTTGGACTTGGACCGCGTGTTCCGTATGAGGAAATACCTAACCGGCAGTGCGCCAAAATGGTTTTACATCCGATCTCCGAGCCCTTATCCGGCAAACTAGGGGCAGCAAACGATGGAGGGGTGTGGTTACTGTACCACGAACTACCGAAGATCCTCCGCCAATGACGACGCCGCGACGATATCTGAACAACCCATTGGAAGCAGGACGAAGCCCTGAAGTGGTCGAAACTTCGCGGTCGGAAGACCTGACGACGCCATGTGGAAGCAGCGGAGCAATCCGACGTTGCCGTGATGCGACGCCGCGACCAAACCGCAACGCAAGAAGACGAACTAGCGACCACGACGTCCTCATCGACGGCCACAACGTCACCGCTCTCGTCGATACTGCGGCCGACTGTGCCGTCGTTAGTGCGTCGTTCGCCGCGAAGTTGACAACAGTTAAAACTGCTTGGGAAGGCCCCGAAATTCAGACCGCTGGAGGCCGTCTAATAACGCCCGCCGGAGTCTGCACAACAAACGTCACCATCAGTTGCCGAATTTATCCTGCGAGCTTTGTAATCATATAGCATTGCTCCGGGGATGTGATACTTGGGATGGACTTCCTAAGTCAACATGGCGCCGTGATCGACCTGCGGTCTGAGTCAATCACCCTAACCTCATAAAACTCACTGCCGCCCCACACGACGCCACGTCCCATGCTTTAAATCTCATAGATGAGCACGTCACCGTTCCACCTTTCTCCAGTGTCATCATTTCGGTCGGCAGCGAAGAACAGACACAATTGGAAGGCGTCATCGAGGGCGACCAGCACCTGCTTCTTAACCGTCAGATTTGTGTCGCAAGAGGAATCGCCGAGCTGCATGATGTGAAAGATAAAGTAATGCTGACAAAAATTCAGCCACGAATACAGGCACCTCAACATTCCTACGACGGTCGCCTTCATAGATGACTTCGTAGACGCAAGCAATGCTTTCACCCTCATCGACGCCACGGCCCCTGCTTCAATGAACCGAGGTCCCCAACCAGTTTTCGAAGTGAACCCGAGCCTGCCGAAGAACAAACAAGACCAGCTCGAAGCCTTCTCCTGCGATTCCGGGACTGCTTCTCGTCGTCGTCAAGGATCCTACAAACTGCAGTCACTAAACATCGCATTATAACAGAAGAAAGCGCCCGACCAATCCGCCAAAGCCCTTATCTAGTTTCAACACGTGAACGCGAGGCCGTTAGGAAACAGGTCGACGAAATGCTACGCGACGACATAATCAAGCCGTCCAAGAGTCCGCGGACGTCTCCCGTGGTGTTGGTGAAGAAGAAGTACGGGACCTTACCTTTTTGTGTCGACTATCATCGCCTAAATAGGATCACAAAGAAGGATGTGTATCCTCTCCCACGGATAGACGACACCCTGGATCGACTCCACAACGCCAAGTACTTTTCGTTGATGAACCTCAAGACCGGCTACTGACAAATCACAGTCGACGAAAGAGACCGAGAAAAGACTGCCTTCATAACACCACACGGCCTGTTCGAGTTCAAGGTCATGCCCTTTGGTCTTTGCTCGGCACCTGTGACTTTTCAACGCGTTATGGATACAGTACTGGCCGGCTTGAAGTGGCAGACGTGCCTTGTATACCTGGACGACGTCGTTATTTTTGCCTCAAATTGCGACGAACATCTCCGGCGCCTTGACGCTGTGCATCATGCAATCAAGACCTCCACACTCACTTTCAAGCCCGAAAAGTGCCGCTTCGCTTATGAAGAACTCTTGTTTTTGGGTCACGTCGTCAGCGAGGATGGTGTTCGACCAGTTTCGCGGAAAACAGCTGCCATCGCTGCCTTCCCGCCGCCCACCGACGAGAAGGCTGTACGCCGATTTCTCGGCTTCTGCGCGTACTACAGACGCTTCGTCAAGGACTTTTCACGAATCGCCAAGCCGCTAATGCACATCACGAAGACCGACGTGCAATTCAAGTGGGAAACAAGGCAAATCGAAGCATTTCAAGAACTGAAACGACGACTTCAGATGCTTCCGATACTAGCGCATTGACGAATACGGTGATACCGAAACCCACACCGACGCAAGCATCGTAGGACTCGGTTCCGCCCTTGTGCAGAAAACTGACGGCCTGGAAAGGGTCATCAGTTATGGTAGCCGGTCGCTATCCAAGGCAGAAGCCAACTACTCCACAACAGAAAAGGAGTGTCTTGCCATCATCTGAGCTACGTCAAAGTTCCGCCCATACCTATAGGCAGGCCCTTCACAATTGTGAGCGACCACCACGCCTTGTGTTGGCTAGCTAACTTGAAGGAACCCTCAGGTCGCCTCGCACGGTGGAGCTTAATACATGAAGAATTTGAAATTACCGTCGTCTACAAGTCCGGAAGAAAACACTCCGACGCCGACAGCCTGTTTCGTGCCCCCGTCGACCCACCGCCGCAGGACGACCAGGATGATGAATGCTTCTTGGGAAACATAAGTACCGACGACTTCGCCGAGCCACAGCGAGCCGACTCGGAACTCCAGGGCCTGGTGAAATACCTCCAGGGCAGAACCGCCGCTGTTCCGACGGTATTCAAGAAAGGACTGGCGTCGTTAATCTTACAAAAGGGCGTTCTCCTAAAGAAGAACTTCTCGCCCCTTCGGGCCAAACACTCTCTCGTGGTTCCTTCAGCAGTGAGGCCAGAAATCCTGCAGGTGCTTCATGGCGACCCGACGGCTAGACACCTTGGTATTTCCCGCACGCTCGCAAGAATATAAGAAAAGTACTACTGGGCGCGCCTTGCCGACGACATCGCCCGCTACGTCAAAACAAATGGACGCTGTCAGCGACGCAAGACACCGCCGACAAGACCAGCAGGCTTTCTTCAGCCGATCGAACCATCTCAATGGCCGTTCCAGGAAATCGGTATGGACCTACTGGGACCGTTCCCTTACGTCGACTTGCGGGAATAAATGGATCGTCGTAGCTACCGACTACCTCACCCGATACGCCGAAACAAGGGCCCTGCCTCGAGGTAGTGCCGCCGAGGTGGCGAAGTTCTTCGTTGAAGACATCGCCCTGCGTCATGGCGTCCCACAGGTTCTAATCACCGACAGAGGTACGGCCTTCACTGCGGAGCTAACTCATGATATCTTGGGATACAGCCGCACATGCCACCGCCGGGCCACAGCCTACCACCCACAGACCAATGGCGTCACCGAGAGTCTAAACAAGACCATCGCCAACATGTTGGTAATGTACGTCGACGTCGAGCACAAGACGCGGGATGCCATCCTTCCGTACGTTACCTTCGCGTACAACACGGCCGTGCAAGAAACGACGCAGCTGTCACCGTACAAGTTGGTCTACGGAAGGAGCCCGGCAACGACGCTCGACGCAATGCTGCCAGCTGCCACCGACGAAGACAATCTCGACGTCGCCACTTATTTGCAACGTGCCGAAGAAGCTCGACAGCTCGCTCGCTTGCTTATCAAGAACCAGCAGAGGATCCACAGCCGTCACTATAATCTTCGGCGACGTCACATAGAGTACCAGCCCAGTGACCGTGTGTGGGTATGGACACCAATACGCCGACATGGACTTAGCGAAAAAAAATCACCGCTATATCCACAATGTGAATGATGTTAGAGGAGCTTGCTCGGAGATGATCGGGTAACCCGCGAATCATCTGTACACATCTCCTACCATCATATATAGACGTGATAACGTTGTTATATATACATTACATACACAACGTGTGGTCGAGGAAGTCGCGCTTGAAGAGCGCGTCGGCGCCGCCTACGTCAGGTAGCGACAGCTTCTGGTGCTTGGCCGCGGCATCCCGCGGTTCTCTTGCCGCCGCTTCCGTTTCTCTTCTGCTTCGCAACCTGTGACCGCACGGTCCGCTTGACGGCGCACCCGCTTCGCTGGCCCGCAGCTCCGGGTTTGCTTGACGGCGAGCCTTCATCGCTTCTGCTTCGCTGGCCCGCTGCTACGGGTTGGCTTGACGGCGAGCCCTCTTCGCTTCGGCCTCCCGGGCTGTGTACCGCAGGGTCTCGGCCGCGAGCCCAAGCTGCTGCTGCGTTGCGAGCCCGCCACGCTGATGCCTTGGCTTCTGCGGTGTTCATGTGGCCGAGCGTACACGAAGTGTGTTCACTGCTTGAGCTCCCGGCGAAGAGAAAGGAAGCGCACGTGCCGAGAGTGGTGTGCGTCGCCTTGAGTGCCGCCGCCATCTAGTGAGCATTCTTTAAATCACCGGAAAGCCGGTGCCTTGAGCGGCGGTGGGCCATTTAGTGAGCAACGTTGGAATCACCGGAGAAGTGTACACGCCACCGCCGCCGGACAAGGCGCGAGCATAAGAAGCTTGCCGAGCAAGCTCCTAAAACTTCTGCGACAGTACTTCGGACCGTATAGGGTACTTCGACGTCTTGGCGGGACGTTTCGGCGGCATCATGTCAAGTTGCTACTTGTGATATTACGCGATTTTAGTCCCGGTGTAGTTACGCGATTTTATTCACGTGACTGTACGTGGTTTCTGGCGAGGACGTGTCGCGTGACTAGGTGTTACGTTGTTTTGACCGTAAAATACTACTTGACCAGTTGTTACGTGATATTACGTGATTTTAGTCACCTGACAAGCTTTACGTAGATTTTGGCAAGAACATGTCAGGTGACTATCTGTTACACAGTGTTGCGGCATCTAAGTCAAGTGACTAGTTGTTACATTATCTTACATTGATTTTAGTCACGTAATTAGTAGAGGCCGGATTTTTAGGCACTAAAAATTCGGGTTTCAGGCACCAAAGATAGGCAGGCAAAACATGCAGTTTTAGGCCCCTAAACTCGTAAATATGGGCACAATAAATTTTTACAAAAATTCAAATTTTTGAAGACGTGCGCGACTTGTGTCTACGACAGGAAAGCAAAAAAAAATGTTATATAGTTTATGATGGCACAAAGGCGCGAATGGTTTAGCATAGCCATGCACTTGTACTTTTTCCCGCACGGTTTGCAAAACAATGTCTCTCCTATTATTCCAGCATGGTGAGTTAAGTGTCCACCGTCGAGTAAACACGCTTCTGGGTCTCTTTCTTTTTCGCCATGGCTGAGAAGGGCACCACAGGAGCAAATAGCCACACATGCAAAAGGCCAGAAGGGTCTTTCAGCCTCGTATTAACCGGGTCTAATCGCGCTGGGTCAATTTGTCCTTTGTCTTTGAACACCTTAAAGGGCCCCTCGCGAGGTTTGAGCATTTTGAGCTGACAGGTGCAATGCATGCACTTGGCGCTCACGATCACGCCTGCCAAGATTCGCAACGCCACGCGCCCCGGAAAGAGGTGAAACGTGAGGCTGAACGCCGTTTGCCCTTCATCTCATGGGCGCGTGACCCAACATGATGGAGGTGACGTAGAAGGAATGGTTTTGCGTACGTCAGAGTAGTACGTCACCCTGCGAGAATTATTC
>JALIZH010022424.1:0-29879 GCA_030522465.1 Rhipicephalus appendiculatus
CAGTCCTTTGATTTACATCCATTCCTGATTGCACCTCTGACTTCATGCACACCACTGAGTTCCCAAATGTAAGCCCCGGAACCATCACACCCTTCCACAGCCCTCGAAGCACCTCGTACCTATTGTATCCCCATAACGCTCTGTGCTTCATGATTGCAGCATTCCTCTTTCCCTTTGTTACCGATGCTCTCTCTTGTACCTCTCTATCCCCCCTCATTTACCCACACTCCGAGGTACTTGTACTCGCTTACCCTCGGTATTTCTTGGCCCTGTATTAAGACCACATGGTCTTCGTGATCATTGAATACCATCAATCCACATTTTGTTGCACTAAAACCTAGTCCTAGAGCCTCGCCCTCCCTTCCGCATATATCTGCCAGCCGCTGTATATCATCTCGACTGTCCGCAAATAAGACAATATCGTCAGCATAAAATAGACCTGGAAGCTTCTGCTCAACCATCGCGCCTGCCTGTTTGTGTGACAGATTAAATCCAATGTTGCTACCTTCTAGCGCTTTTTCCATCCTCACCATGTACAGCATGAATAACAGCGGGGACAAAGGACATCCCTGTCTCAGCCCCTTGCTAATGTCAACGCTGTCCTTGCTGCTTATTCCTTCCCATTCTACACAAACTGTATTTTCTCGGTATATTTCCCTCAAAAGCTGTTTACAGTCGTCACCTATGCCAATATATCCCACAAAATTTCCTGATTAACGTTGTCATATGCCCCGGTGATGTCTAGATAAGCTACGTATAAGGGCCTGTTTTCTATTTTTGATATTTCTATACACTGTGTAAGAACAAACAGGTTATCGTCTAACCGCCTGTCGATTCGGAATCCATTCTGGAGTTCTCCCAAAATATCATTTTGCTCTACCCACGTTTCTATTTTTAATTTTACTGCCTGCATCGCCAACCGGTATAGCACCGATGTAATGGTTAGCGGTCTATACGAGCGAATGTTATCCTTTTCTCCTCTGCCTTTATAGATTAAGTTCATTCTACTTTTTCGCCAACTGTCTGGTATTTCCCTCTCCTGTAAGCACTTTTCTACGGCTTTCAGCAGTGCTTCTTTAGTGCTCTGTCCTAGTTCGTTAATGAGGCTGATGGGAACCCCATCTAAGCCCGGAGTAGTGCGCTTAGGAATGTTTCCTTCGGCCTTCTTCCAATTGAAATTCTCAAGTACTACATCTTCCTCGGTTGTACTCTTCTGTATACTTTTACTCACCGGGGGAATCCCCTGGGCGACCTTTTTAAACGAATCGGCTGTTACCTTTCGGATGTAACCCAGTGCTTCATACCCTTCCAATTGATTTCCTTCTTCATCTACCATATGTTGTTGCATTGTTACAGACTTCCTACCTAGCGCTTTTAGGTGGCTCCAAAATATCCTAGGCGCGGCCTTCTTCTTTTCGCGAATCTCTGTCATCCAGCGTTCACTTTCGCCTTTAATTTTTGCCTCGACTAATTTCTGCACAATGGATTTTTGCTCTAAATATATTTCCCATACTTGGTTGACTTCATCCTGTGGCCGCTTCTCCTTTTTTGCCTGTCTGTGCTGCCGTGATGCCTCACGTCGCTTCTCGATCGCATCCCGGATTTCTTTGTTCCACCAACTTTTTGGCTTTCTGTTTCCTTTCCAAGAAATAGTTTTCTTCTCTTTTTCTATTTCCTTCGTGATACATGTAGCAGCTCACTATACTTCCAGTCTTTGACTGGCAGTTTGTCTACTTCTTCCTCGACTCTTGCGGCTATATTAGTTATTTGTTTCTCATTTAAATACGAGCTGCCAATGTTCGATTCTAGGTTCTTATTTTCAGTTTTATATCCCATTTGTAATGTTATGCGTTTATGATCACTACCCAAGCTGTTAATGCCTTCCTCGTCTATTCTCATCTCTCTAAGTTTGTCATAGATTCCTTCTGTCATGAGACAATAATCAATGCTCGATTGCCTGTTTCCGACTTCCCACGTGATCTGTCCCTCACACTTAGGCCCCGCGTTAACTATTTCAAGACTATGTTGCTTGCAGAGATCTAGTAATAACTTGCCATTGGAGTCTGAATATCCGTCAAGGTCATGTATGTGAGCATTCATGTCCCCTAGAAGGATTATTTCGGCATCATGACCAAATTCTTTAATATCGGTGCTTATGCATTTCACTATCTCCAGATTCTTTTCTCTGCAGTTATTCCCCGTCCACAAGTAAGCTACACCTAGCCAGTGGCGTAAATCCATAAAGATCACAAGGGGGGGACACACATCTTGCGATGGCGGCCATTTTGTTTTTATATATGTGCTTTATTTTTAATCATATAAAACTAAATTATGCATTCATATATAATAATAATAATAATAATAATATTTATTATTATTATTATTATTATTATTATTATTATTATTATTATTATTATTATTATTATTATTATTATTATTATTATTATTATTATTATTATTATTATTATAAAACAGGCATCGGCGCCTGGTCAGAAAAAATAGCACTGAGTATCCAATAGTAAGCGACATCGCATGGCGAAGTTTCTTATAGAAACACGTAGGCAGGCGCTAGCATTTTTGCAGCTGCGTCATTTGTGTTAAATTATGCAATAAAAATTGTACCACTTTTCGTGCTAACGCATAAAGGTGTTTCCCCATCATTTGTACCGGCTAGAAGTACTTAGTTCCTGTTCAATGAAGGTGCTTCAGATTTCAGCGTTGGTATTACGGAGAGTGCGTTATCCTTGACTGTCAAGAAATTCAAATGTGACATTTGGAAGATAAATCTCGAGGGGGGGACACTTGCATGAGGTGTCCCCCCCCCCCAGCCTGAACACAGGGGGGGGTCAGGACCCCCCTGACCCCCCCCATGATTTACGCCACTGCACCTAGCCACGTTTTCTTTCCACCTACTGTGCCCGAAACCCACAGGTGCTCTGAACACGTTTGCTTCACTCTATCCCATTTTGCTCTGCTATGAATTAGCATTCCAACACCCCCCACCTCTCCTTTCTGATATGATCCTGTTGCATCCTTCCCAAATGTAATTGTCAATATGTGGTGGCTCTTCCAAGTCTCTGAGGTGTGTTTCTGTAACCGCATAAACACATATCTGATCCATGTTTAACTGTCCCTCAATCTCTAACCATTTTGCCCTTTTTCTGCCACCCTGCATGTTAATGTAACCAATTGCGCCACGCGCCTTCTCCCTTCTTTTACCTTTTCTCTGGTTTTTCGCTATACTACCTGTCACAGAGTCCCCCTGGTTGTTGTCCTCATTACACGCTACCCTGGACACCGAAGGGCCCGCGTGCCCCCCCCAAAAAAGCTACTGCGCGTCCTGCAACTCGCCAACCCACCTCATGACCAAGCCTCCTATTGAAGTGTATTCCGTCTCTTCGAAAACCACCCCACCTGTGCACCTCTCTGTTTATTTCCACTACCTCGATGCCTTTCTCTCGACTCATCTGCCATATCTCTTTGTTTGCGTCGACAACCGCTCTTTGCAGGTTGCCGTCACGCACCGGCACCTCCGGTATTGTGCATACCACTATCTGCACCTGAGGGGAAATGGCGCGCATGTCATCGACCCCTTTCGCCAATGTGGTCGCTAGTTCGGCTGATCCTTCATTCAAGACGTCGTTTAGACCTCCCGCAATTATCACGAGGTTACGTCCATTAGCTTTAGTTGCGAGTTCTGCGCTAGCTTGTCTCATCACTGATCCCAGCCTACGTCCCGGGAACGTCCCTATTAAAACTCGTTTGTCGCCTCTCACCCTTTCCTTGACTGCTTCTGCGCATCTAGCTAAATTCGAGTCCCCGGCCATTATCACGTGCTCCGACTTTTCTGCTGGACTGTCCCGCACCTGGCCACTGCCTCGGTCACCAGCTCGCGCAACCGCCGCTGTTTTGCTCCCTCCCATCCCCAAAACCACCTCGCGGAAACTGGGTCCTGTGACCCCTGCACCTGTCTCCCCCTTCGCGTCTCCCACTATGGGGGTTGATGCCCCCCTGTTCCCGCCGTCGCTT
Source organism: Rhipicephalus appendiculatus (assembly GCA_030522465.1). Classification (NCBI taxonomy): domain Eukaryota; kingdom Metazoa; phylum Arthropoda; class Arachnida; order Ixodida; family Ixodidae; genus Rhipicephalus; species Rhipicephalus appendiculatus. The sequence goes on from JALIZH010022424.1 coordinate 4,030, forward strand.
GGATGGATGGATGCTATGAGCGTCCCCTTTATAACGGGGCGGTGACATGTCTGCCACCAGGCTCGAAAAAAACTTTCTTTTTGTGTTGGCCTAATGCCTTATCTACAATGATTAAATCCAGTGGCGTAAATCCGTGAAGACCACAAGGGGGGACGCACATCTTGCAATGGCGGCCATTTTGTTTTTATATGTATTTTTTATTTTTAATCATATAAAATTAAAATTATGCATTACCATAGAATAATAATAATAATAATAATAATAATAATAAAACAAGCATGAGCATCGGCGCCTGGTCAGAAAAATAGCACTGAGTATCCAATACCAATAGTAAGCAACATCGCATGGCGAAGTTAGTTTCTAATAGCAACTCGAAGGCAGGCGCCAGCATTTTTGCAGCTGCGTCATTCGGGTTAAATTATGCAATAAAAATTGTACAACTTTTTGTGCTAACGCATAAAGGTATCCCCCCATCGTGCGCATCGGCTAGAAGTACTTAGCTTTCTGTTCAATGAAAGTGTTTCAGATTTCAGAGTTGGTTTCACGGAGAGTGTGTTGTTCTTGACTCTCAAAAGAAATTCAAATATGATATTTGGAAGACAAAATCTCGAGGGGGGGACACTTGCATGGGGTGTCCCCCCCCAGCCTGAACACAGGGGGGGTCAGGACCCCCCCTGACCCCCCCCCCCCCCCATGATTTACGCCACTGATTAAATCTATGTTATTATAGCAAAGAAAAATATAAATTCACGGTCCATCTCTCTGCCTCTTAAGGCAGAATGACCTTATTTTTCCCATTCTTCATTTTTGTCCTTAATCTCTACTTTTCTGCCACCAATACTCTAACCGTCTCTTACTTATTTCTATCGCGGACGTGTTCAGCTTTCCGTTGTTGTCCCTAAAACCCAAGGCTTCATGTAGACTTGTGCCCACACGTATATTTGGGTGAATATCGCCACATTCAATCAGTACATGTTCCATCGTTTCCTTAGTTCCCCCACAGCATGTACATTGTTCTTCTTCGTTACAGAATCTCGCTTTATAGCTACGCGTTCTAAGGCAACCCGACCTTGCTTCAAACAGTAAAGCGCTTCCCCTTGAATTATCATAAAACCTCTCCCTCCTTATTTCGTTTTTTCCCTTTCGGTAGTCACTGAGAGCCGGCTTCTTTTCCATCGCTGTCATCCAATAAGTCCTCTCCGCCTCTCGGACTTTTCGCTTAATGCTCCTTGTTGCCATGTCGCCCACACTGCTAGCCGTATATTTACTGGTGAGCCTCCTAGTTCTTTTTCTCCACTGCGTGTCGACGCTTTTTCTATACAAGTACCTGAAAACCTTCCCTGCCCATCTACTCTCCTTCATTTTCCTCAGCCTCTCTTCAAATCTAATTTTGCTCTGAGCTTCCCTCACTTCAAAACCTGTCCATCCCATATCACCCTTTACAGCCTCATTTGTCGTCTTCCCGTGAGCGCCCAATGCGAGGCGTCCCACAGTCCTTTGATTTACATCCATTCCTGATTGCACCTCTGACTTCATGCACACCACTGAGTTCCCAAATGTAAGCCCCGGAACCATCACACCCTTCCACAGCCCTCGAAGCACCTCGTACCTATTGTATCCCCATAACGCTCTGTGCTTCATGATTGCAGCATTCCTCTTTCCCTTTGTTACCGATGCTTTCTCTTGTACCTCCATATATCTATCCCCCCTCATTTACCCACACTCCGAGGTACTTGTACTCGCTTACCCTCGGTATTTCTTGGCCCTGTATTAAGACCGCATGGTCATCGTGATCATTGAATACCATCAATCCACATTTTGTTGCACTTGTGTTGCATTTTGTTGCTTGCGCCCTGTGCACCAGCGCCCCTGGCGGCATCGGTGCGCAGAGGGACCCTCTCTGGCAAGGGAAACGCGCTGCGCTCAGCTATAGTGAACTAGAATACTTTTGTAGTGGCAAAAGCGAGGCGCTTCTCGTGAGGCTCAAAAAGCTGATGCCGCCAGTGGCGCTGCAGTAGCTACCGCGAGGTGCTGCTGCGGGGAAACCGGTATGGCGCGGCACAGCGCCGCAAGCTTTTCTTTTTTTTCTACTGATGTATCGTGTGTGAAAACCACATAGCTGCCCGGTGATCATTTAAGCACCGCCGAAGGCTTTTTATTTTCTTATTTTCAGCAAAGTAATTTACCGGACTGTTGTGATTCACTTTCAACTTGAAAGCAAAATTTGCACATGCTTCTTTTGCCATCACATGCGAAAAAAAAAAAAGAAATCATGTACAAATTACGTACTTTATTTAATGAAGAAAGTAGTACTAACGAAAGGACATGCTGTTGCTAATAATCTCGAAGTGTGTCATGCAGTAGCGCAGCTCGTCATTTAGACCTCCCGCAATTATCACGAGGTTACGTCCATTAGCTTTAGTTGCGAGTTCTGCGCTAGCTTGTCTCATCACTGATCCCAGCCTACGTCCCGGGAACGTCCCTATTAAAACTCGTTTGTCGCCTCTCACCCTTTCCTTGACTGCTTCTGCGCATCTAGCTAAATTCGAGTCCCCGGCCATTATCACGTGCTCCGACTTTTCTGCTGGGCTGTCCCGCACCTGGCCACTGCCTCGGTCACCAGCTCGCGCAACCGCCGCTGTTTTTCTCCCTCCCATCCCCAAAACTACCTCGCGGAAACTGGGTCCTGTGCCCCCTGCACCTGTCTTCCCCAAACCTGTCTCCACCTTCGCGTCTCCCACTATGGGGGGTTGAGGCCCCCCCTGTTCCCGCCGTCGCTTGCTTCCTTGTTCACCATGACTGCCTTCGCTAACCCTTCCTCAGCTGACTTAAGCCTTTCTCCCATAGCCATCGTTTTTTCTCGCTCTGTCGCCAACGCATTCTCCAGCTCGGCGATTTTTACCTTGAGCTCATTCTGGGCAGCCATCATTATTTCCATTTTCGCCTCTAACTCACATTGCTTACACTTGGCGTCAGCTTGTTCTGCCTTGTCATCCTCTATTTTCCATCCCATTCCGCACCCTGAACACTTTACGGTCTTTTTGACCATGGCTAGATCGTTCACACTTCGGATTACATACACTCAAAGCCAAAAGGTACCCCAAAACTCCGCCAGTATGCTTCAAAGCACCTGTGTACCCTTCCAGCCACGTGGTGGCCGAAAAATAAAAAGACCTTAGCGAGTCGCAGCGCCGCCATGCGGTGACTGTGGGAAGGCATCAGCGCGATGGCCACGCCAAAGCGCCCGCTCAGCACACTAGCCAGTAGTTTGGTAGAGTGTACTAGAATTACAGTGGCTAGAATAGGGGAAGTGTAAAGACCGCGCCGCCTGCACTGACGCTCTCCACCGATGCCTCGACCGGCGCTGTCCAGGTGGCGCTGGTTGTAGCTTACACGTCGCTCGCTCGGCTCACTGCAGCGAAGCTGCTATGTCAAGGCTGGTTTGTGGCCGATATGGTTTTGTTGATGCCATGAATTTTTATTTGTCTCTACTACATTGCAGGGCGTAAGTGCCTCATATATGAATGAACTTCGCGGCAGATATTATTAAACACTATAACCTTATGTTACGACCGTACGCACAGTACCATAAGTGAACAGCTTCGCAATCGTTCCTTGGCGCTGAGTCATGTCACAGATCAATTTTTGGGGAGGATTGCCGTTTCAAAAGTTTATAAGAAGCATCAAGAAGCACGACTAAATGCCACTATGACATTGATATCAATTGTCTTCATGTTTTTATACTTAACATTTGCATGAGGCACTTATTCTTGAGGACTTAATTATTCTTGCGTATTTAAAATGGAAATATTTTTCAATTAACAGCACAGAAAATCAGAGAGCATTTTACTCTTCTCAAAAACATGGAACACTTTTGTCAGCTTCGGGAGTGAAGAAACCAAGGTCCACAAATTCATCAACCTTTCCGCTTCCCCGCTGAACATCAAAGTTTTCTGCAAGCTTCATTTCGTCAATGATCAGTCCACCATGACATTCGAAGTCTCCCATATTAGCAGTCTTCTTAGAAATGCCCGAGAGGATACATTTGTTAAAACCAAAGCACGTGTCGTACTTCATGAATACTCTCAGGCATGTACGACTGGGCAGCACAATAATTTTCTCCTACGCACATGTTCATAACGTCGCGGGCTCTTCATGTGCATGATGACACACTCCAACATCCACCCTGGGCTGCAGCGCATGTCATTGAGGGATTTGCGCCTTGCAGCTTCAAAACACTGCAATATAGCAGTTTTCTGTTTGGATGGGAGCTTCTCGATTTTGCTCAGGAGTGCAGCTTCTCAATTTCTTCATTCTCTAGTTTCAGTTGTGCAATGGTCTGGTCGAGAGTCTTCACATTGTTTCTAAGGCGGCGTACTGTTTGAGTTCTAGCTTTAAAGCTTTGTTGCACGGGTCAGTTTGCCTGCTGCTTTCTTCTTCCGGTATCTCTGATTGACAAGGAGCTTCCTCAACTACTTACAACTCATGCAGCGCCTTTTATCTTGACTTGAGGTACCTTTACACTTGTGATGGTAGAGCTTCCCATTCCAGACCTTCAAGTTCTTACCAGATGATGCAAAAGGAAACTCGCACAACAAGCTTGCCCCTGAACACACTGGCATGGCATCAACAGCCTCCAGAAGAGAGGCTAGTTCACATGGCCCATTCATTGAAATCTTCACACCACGCACAAACGCTTGTTGTGTTATGGCACTTCCACTGGCACAAAATGTATTAAGTTTCTCTGCGTGAAGAAGACCTAGGCGTGCACAAACTGTAGCGACATTTAGCCGTTCCTCACTAAATACGTGCCTTCCCCATCGATTTGAAGGAAGTGGAACGTCTGTGTAGTCGTAAACGGGCGCAGTTGGAAGGTCGGTGGCTCTGATTGTTCTGCGGCTCCCCTTGCGGCTCCCTGTTGTCGTCCTTTCGACGTCTTTTCCGAGGAATCAAGCGGCCGGCATGGCCTCTCCTTGGGGTTTCCTTTTCGCGCCACAAGTTTCGAGAGGTAGAAAGGCGCATTTGGGAAGATCCTTGAAACGACATGCGGCAAAAGTAGAGGCCTATAGCTCTGTTTAAACGCACTACATCACGGTTAATAACGTGCTCGAAGTGGAGCTCGCAGTGGACTTCAGAGAATAAAAGCTTCTGCTTGCTCGATTCGTACCCAGTCGTGCATCTGGGCACAAAACTGTGGCTCTGACGCCTGCTCACGGCGCGCACTCCGAAAAGACATCACACAAACACGACGATACTGTCCGACCAGCAAATGCAGCACGAAAGAACAGCGTAAACAGGCAAAAGAAAGCACGTTCGACCGGAGAGTAGTAGCGTCATAGAGAAAGGGAAAATGACCAAGAGCGGACACACAGCGATAAGAGGATCGAGCTCTCCCCGCCACCTCCTCGCCCAAACAGCCTTCGAGATTTTCGCGTCAAATCATAGGGACCGTGATCCCGAAGAACGCAAGCTGTAATAAGTGACCGTCAGGTAGCGCAAGTAGCGAAAAAAAAAACAAAAAAAGAGAGTTGTGAAACGCAAATGTGTAGCTTTTTTCAATTTGTTTGTTTGTTTACTGTACGTGTGAAAACATTTTCTTGCACAATGAACTGAGAATTCGCGAAAAAAAACGTCACGTGCATGGCCACCAGGCGAACGCGGGAACGGAAATCGACAAATCTGCCAGAACAGATATGGAAGGAGGTATGTAAGAGCGGTAAGAGTGTGTTTTCGTACGCAATGCGTTGACGGGTTGGGGTAGGCTTAGGTTTAGTTGGCTGCTGTATCTGAAATGTAACGGCTGCGCGTAGTGGGTTTTGGGCGTTTGCTTTCACTTCTCGTCGCGGCAGTGTGACCGCTGCTGAACGTGTCACCTGCTGAGCCTGAGCAACGGACGACGGCACGGTGAGTACCCACGTTTCTGTTCTCTCTGAGCGCTGCGTAGTAGGCTTAGCAGCGGACGCCTTTGCCGATTTAAGTGTGCGCGCGTAGCAGGCATAGCGCATGTACATACTTGCCTAGTAGTCACACGTGAAAGTTCAGGTGCGACGCGCGCTGAAGGAAACGAGAAGGGTCGACCTTTGTGTAATTAGTTACGTACCAATTGTGAGTCGTTGCTACTTTTTTGAAAGCGAAGTGGGTTAAAGTTAAATGAAAAGCATGTAACGTACGATCCCGAGGCCCAAGGTTTCGGCATTGTTAACGCGTTTTGGGCGTAGCTAGGCACTCCACACGAGTGAAAAGAGTTCTCGGTGATGGTCATTGGTGTGTGTGGCTTGCTTATTTTGCTAAAGAATATTTCGAAGTACGCTTCTGGGAAACTGCGCAGCAAGTTCGCTTGTGGAAGGGCCAGGGCAAGAAAGCCTAAGCTATGCATGGCATGGGTGGCTCGAGTTACTTGTTCGAAGACGCGCCAATGGTTAATGCCCACTCTTTCAGAATTCGGTGCATTTTAGTACGGATGTTTTTGCGAACGACATCGCGTTTGCATAACTCAGGGTAGTCGTTCTAGTTGCATATTCGGTCTCTGCCAATGACCCCAAAATAACTTCGTATGCTGTCACTACGACACCGACATGACTCTAAATAATCTTTTCAGATGTTCAGTCGTCGGCCGTACAACCCCTACTGTTGTGTGGCGTGGTGAAGTAACAACGGCCGCACTTGCAAGAAGCCCGGAACGAGCTTCTTCCGCATCCCACAGGACAACAGGTGAGCCCCGATGTGAAGTGTTTTATTGTAGTGCAGTAATTTCAATAAGAAAACATGCTGTGTATTAGTGCAGAGCTTTAAAATGGATTGTAACGACTGTTTTTTAAAGTATGATTTATTGAGTTTTCGATGATTGTAATGGTGTCCAGGTTGTAGTATATAAAAAAGTAGGTAATTGGACGATGCCACACAAGCGTTAAAAAAACTGCAGAAAAAATTCTCAGCAATGATCTCGCATAAGTGACGTCAGCGTGAGCTCATGTTGTGGCAAATGCTAGTAACAGCAGTACCGGGTTGTGTAGGTGTGTGTTTGCAGGTAATTTTTTACGAAGCGGCTCATGTAGTGTTCTAAAAATGTAACGTCTCATCACGCACTACTTTGTATTCCTGTTATATTGATATTAAGCATTTCCCGTTGCAGCTCCCTGCGGAGGAATGAAGTTGCCGTCGCGGAAATTTCGTCGCACCATCAAACGCCTGCAGTCAAGGGTCGCGTCCCGCCGCAAGACCATTGAAAGGTTGTGGAAACAGCAGAGGGAGCTACCTCCATCGATTGCCAAGGCCTTGGGTGTCGTTCGTCCTTTCGTGACCGAAGAGGTCTTCAGTCTCCTTTGTGCACATGTGCGAGTTATGAATAGGGGTCAGGGGAAAAGGCTTCCGGCATGGCTAAAGAAATTTGCATTGCACTTAAACTTCAGGGGCCCCAGAGCATACCGCTTTCTAGCGCCCATTTTTTGTCTGCCTATGCAGCGCTCACTGAGGCATTGGTTAGGAAATATTCGAATGTCACCAGGTGTGATTCCAGGGGTTATTGAGTGTGTGTCAGCTTGTATGCAGATATGGGATAAGCGCGACAGGGTGTGTTCACTCATATTCGGTGAAGTGATTTTGAAGAAGTTGTCCTATGATGTAACTCAAGATCTTGTGCAAGGCTTTGCTGACGATGGAACAGCTCGAACGCCAGATATCGCTGACAGAGCCATGGTTGTCCTTCTCGCTGGTGTTCCTAGGAGGTGGGTCCAGCCAATCGCATTTACAATAGGACACGTATCTACGCCAGGAAGTGTTACAAAGGATTTGCTTGCCTGAATTATAAACAACCTTGGACACGCCGGAATCGCAGTTAAACGTTTAATTTGTGACCAAGGAGCCTCAAACGTTGCCCTTTCTCATATGCTTGGAATTACAATTCAACGTCCTTATTTTGAGGTTGCTGGTGAAAGGGTGTACTTTGTTTTTGATGTGCCACACCTAATCAAAACCGCGCGAAACAACCTGCAAGCACACAAGTTGTTCATAGGAGATGAAGTTATTGAGGCCCTTTATAAGTCTACTCACGAATTGCGGTTTAAACTCGCGCCTAAGCTGACCGAGAGGCACGTCTACCAGAAGCCTTTTTGTAACATGAAAGTAAGCATGGCAGTACAGGTGCTAAGTGCATGTGTTAGTGTGGCAATCATGGCTATGGTGTACACAAAGGAGCTCCCCGCAGCAGCTATGGCTACAGCCCATTTCTGTGAGCGTATGGATAAAGTGTTCGACTCACTCAATAGCTCATCTCCCAAAAAGAATGCCCAAAAGTGTCATTATGCCATTAGGAGAAATGACGAGCTGGTAAACTTTCTGCGAGACCAACTCGCGTGGATCAGATCATGAAAATTGTCTCCTGGCTTGTGCAAACAAAGCTTTTGCATATGTACTTTGTACTTACATCTGTTCTAAAAATGTTACCTCAACCGCCTGTCAACACACTGACGTGTGTGCTGCATAGAGTGTGAGATCACTTGTAGTGCCTTTTCATATCCGTCTGTCGTCATGGGGCATTGTCACTGATAAATGTGACAGAAGAACCAAAACGGGGCCTACTTGCAGATAGCTAGAATGTGCAGCACTCTACTACGAGACAAACAACATAACCACAAGTGTACACAAGCTTTCCCAAGTCGCTTTATATGTGTTAGGTATACATGCTGTTCATTTGTTTGCATGCCTAGTGGAAACGTATTCATGCAACTTTCTTTACGTTTCGCATGTATCACTGTCTGCACAACAGTGCAAGTGTCGCACACGGCTTATATATTTTTTATGTTGGAAGGTTTGCCTTGTTCTCAAGCGCAAATATCTCTATAAGTTACCTTCATGCACCACATGTGTATGACACATAAACCTATTGTTTTTAAAACATTTTGGTACATGTACTTCTTTTAGCTACCTTCTGTATTGATTGGTCTGCTTCGGATATCTTTCGTTCAGTTTGTATTGCGCTGTGTGTCTTTGAAAACGTCCATACTACAAAATAAAGCATTTCTCCATTGTCTGTGCTTGTCTTGTATGCTTTCGTGCTTATTCAAAAGCGTGTATGCACGTGATCAGAAAAGGGAAAAAAAATAAACAAATACTCGCTTATAATTGCCACAGTGCAAATGAACGCAATATGCGAGCGGGGGGGGGGGGGGGGGAGACCCTAGCACGCACTGCACCACGTCAGAACGTTTAAACTGCGCGCGCTTTAAACCGAAACCGGTAACTCTGCACCTTGTCCTAAAAAAATTTTTACACGCACGGAACCAGAACCGAAACTCGCAAAGTATCATAAGCGACCACTTGGTGTCCCACTGCTATTCAGGAGAGGGGAAGCCCTCCTTGCACTCTAATTCGGCCGCATGGCTTTATGGGAGTGTCCGCTCTTTACCAAGTTCCCTTTCTCTATGGTAGCGTTGAACAGCGTGCTCAGCCTGAGAGCCTGACGTGTATACGACAGCGCGCGCCACCTAGCGGAAACATCGGAAGGCGGCGTCACTCCCTCCCATAGGAGCCGCTTGGCGGTGATCACACTTCTAGTATCCGCCAACGCTCCGCGCGCCACCGCGCGCGGAGCGTTGGCGGTGGCGCTGTAGTCAACCGCACTTGAACGCGTCTTCGCCTCTCGCGCTTGCTTGCAGCTTGCAGCCTGTCGCGCAGCACGTTGTTGACGCGCACAGGGGCGCGATTCTCGCGGTGTCCACTTAAGGTCTCTTCGATTTGGCTGCACCGGCGGAACCAGTTCAACGGGTGCAGCACCTCCCTCCTCGATTTGCTGGTGCAGCGCGCGCGCTCTGCACTGGCTCCCTCGTTTTGTCGAGGTGCAAGCGTAGTTCTGCACGAGTTCTCTGCCAGCCTGCACTCGCTCAAGAGGAGGTGCAAAGAAGTGCAGCATGGCGTGCGCCCCTTCCTCCTCCCAAGCTTAGAGCAGACGACGCTGCGTTGGCTGCGTGTTCTTGTTCAGGGCGTGCGTGCAACGGTAATCTTAGCCGCGTCTTTTCAGCAGCTACTGAGGTGAATCTTTTTACATGGCTCATGAGCAGAAAAATTCACCATATTGACGGCAATAAGAAACGTAGGAAAAGAAAAAAAAGTTGTTAATAAATATATGTGGCTCGAAGCGCGAGCTGTGCTCTCACTTTGTCTTTGCGAAAGCGTGCCGCTGTGCGATAGGAAGCCTTCAAGTAAAACTGCTGATTTTAAAAATGTATTCACCATGAGAGCTTGCGTACGTATCTTAATGATTTCAAACAGTTGTCACGTCTGTGCTCTAGAATAGCGTGAAGAAAAGTGGCGCTGTCAATAAAAGGTTTTGAACACAAAGCGAGCACACTTTCATGGATCGGTGAAATTTTACGTGAAGTTGACTTGAAACGTCGGTCAAAGAACCCCCGCGATTTTTCGCACGCACTTTAATAAAGGCCGAAACCAGCTGAATTCACCACTGAGCAAGTAAAACGTGGTTCTAGACAGTCTGAACCTAGGAGGATATTTAATATATAAAATATCCTCCTAGGTCTGAACAGTCTCTTGAACTCACACTCATGGAACCTTCCGACGACGTTCCCGTACCAGGGAACACGACTGACATCTTCGCGTACCAACGAGCAGGCGACCAATTAAAACACAACCACCTCCTCGGAGTTACTGCAAGGGTCGCCGTTGTCGGAATCATCGTCGCTCTTGAGCAGTTTCATATACGGCAGCTACGAAGACAGCTATCGCGGCAGTGTTTTGGTAAACAACACCATCGATACACGCCGCGTTGGCCAACACGGCCTGCACTTGCCAGACACTTGTGTCTTCGTTTTGGCGGTAGCCGCCGCGCAGTAGTGTCGCGGCTGCACCTGCACTTGCTGAACCGGTGCTGCGCGCACCCTGCACCGCTTGGCACCGCTGCGACACTTTTAGGAACTAGTGCAGGCAGTGCAAGCCAAATCGAAGAGACCTTTAGTGGACATAGAGTGACCTAGAATAGGGGGAGTGTCCAAAGCGCCGGCTCCCGCGTGGGCCTTTTGCGGTGAACTACCGCCACGCGCCGCTGCTGCGCCGGACCCGTGGGCTTTCCGCGCTCGGGAGCGCGCGGAAAGCGAGGGGCGTCTGCTACGCGCTGTAGTTTTTTGGGCTCGGTTTCCACACAGGGCACTTGAAGTCTGCTTAACTTTAATAATGCGATGCGGAATAAAGATTACCCATCTTTAAGCGTTGTGTTAGTCCGGGGGGCAACAACAGAATGCAAAAAATCATGTGTCAAGCGGCATCAGCGTGGCCTAGTCCCAGTGATAGAGCTTGAGAACGTTGGTGCGTGCGTAAAAACGCGCAAAATGAGCAGGGACAAGGAAAGAATGCAAAGAAACTTTTTCGTACGGATAATCGGGCAATGGTATCGCGCATGCAAGAATTAGGAGTAATAAAAAAAGGTAAGTTACACGCGCAGTCAGCTGAAATGCTTACGCGCAGGGACCGCTTCGCTCACCACTATATACGAGCACCACTGCTCGTGGTCGCCTGTGGTTTTTTAGCCATATGCACACCGCTTTATTCGACAATTTGTTGGCCTTGTCTAGCACTTTATTATGAATATAGCTCATCGGGAAGACGTAAGGGAAACAAAAGAAAGGGTAGAGATGGCCATGCGACCGCAGTACGGTTGGTTTATTTTCGATTCTGAGGTAGCTTACAGCAAGGCTCACCGAGCGCAAAGCTTGAGTTAAATTCCGACATTTGAAGAAAAGCAATGCCAGGTAAACTTACATTATTCCGCAAGTTTGTGCATAAAAAGCGTATTATAGAAAATGCTGTACCAATATCCAGATATCATAAAATTAAAGTTACAAATACCGCTATTCTTCCTGTACAAGTTGAATAGCTGTCTGCACAAAAAAAAAAAAACGATAAGGAGTTTACACATGTGAAAGTGCAATATTTCAACCACTTTGGAACATTGTTCATATATAGAGATTACTTATGTACCTAGACTGAAAAAAATGCAACACGCGAGAATAGATATAGATAGGTAATAGACAAGTATATATAGAGATATCCAGACTAGTTGTTTGGGAGCCAGCTGTGGTGACTCATGCGTCGGATTTGCTTCTATCACAGGGATCGCTGAACGTCAGTATAAAGCATTTTGGCGAGATGCGTGCATTGCTTCAAGCATTCACCATACGAAATGAAAACAGTTTCAAACAGCTCATTCTTAACTTCAGATATTTTCAAGGTTCTCGGTGGTTAGCGATCACACGGTTCAGAGACTTTTACAAAACACGCAGACGAGTAGTTACATGAAATGCAATTGTTCCCGTGGTAATTGAGTGCGCGTCAACTGGGCACCCGGCTGCAATTTCCCGTGTGTTTTTTTTTTTTTTTTTTTTTTTTTTTTTTTTTTTTTTTTTTTTTTGCTGATGAGCTCAATATAGCGTACACCACGCTTCCCTGCTGAAGCTCCCTAGTACTGCCAAAGCTCTAAATTTTCCGATTAACTGACACAGCGTGTCTGTCATATTTTTATTAAATATAAAGACATGGCCTGATAGGTATACGTACCACGGGAGTGTGTAATCAGCTGCTGTGAGCTGAGAATCACGTTTGTTTTCGGGCGATCGCTCGTAAAATGATGTGAGCCGTACACGATGGTGCACTGTAATCGATTCATTTACTTTGGTTTGTGTGGTTTTTGTAAAGGCGAAAGCTTTTGATGCCTCATCAAACACGGAAATTAACGCCGGCGTCCCGCGTCGTCAACACGAGTGATGCAAAAAATTATCACGTGATGACGTCACATTGACGTCACAGATCGATAAAATTTGTGACGGCATCATGACCTCATTCAGCGTGATGTCATGTGAAGACGTCATCACCCATAAGGTCACTTTGCATTGCCTCCGTGATCCGCGGGCCGATCACGGAGGCCATGTAAAACCAGGTGACGTGCAGAATTCTCGCAATGCCTGCGATCCTGGGGGGCAGTGCGAAACCACATAGGTGCAGAAAGCCAGGGCTTAAAGTCTCCCATTATTGGAGGGGGGGGCCCTCGTCCGGCAGCGGCATTATATATATATATATATATATATATATATATATATATATATATATATATATATATATATATATATATATATATATATATATATATATATATATATATTCAGCAGGAAAGTTCAGTGGGTTCGGTCTGTGTAAGAAAAAACGGGTGCACGTACGAGAAAGCAATACTTTTATGCCTTACGTTTCGGCCGTGGCACGGCCTTCTCTGACGAAGGCCGTGCCACGGCCGAAACGTAAGGCATAAAAGTATTGCTTTCGCACGTGCACCCGCTTTTTTCTTATATATATATATATATATATATATATATATATATATATATATATATATATATATATATATATATATATATATAATAGATAGACAGATAGATAGTGAAGCCAACTGTCTCTAGCACTGAACAAATGCTTAAGAATGTTGTACAAATTAATATATTACAGTCATAATTTCTCTGCACACATGTAAAATGAGTGCCGCAGTGCTACAGTTGACCTGCCAAGGGGGGGGCCCAGCCCCTCCTTAAAAGATGGAAGGGGGGGCCGGGCCCCCCTGGGCCCCCCTGACTTTAAGCCCTGCAGAAAGCTTTCGGAGGGGGGGCGAGGGAGGATGAAGGCATCGAATGAAGAAACAGAACATGGCTTTCGCCGCCGAGTCGTCTTAGGCGAAAGCGTGGGGACCTTGTGAGCTTGATTTTTTTTTTCGTGTATTTTACCTATGCGGTCAATTCTTCCAAATGTATAGGTCAGTCCCACATCTTGAGATCGATATTGCTGATCACCATGTTTTCATTTCCCCCTTAAGAACAAACATATTCAAAACACAAAGGCTAAATTCCCCGCCTCCCAGCATCCCCCCCCCCCCCCCCCCCCGGTAAAAAAATCCTGGCACCGCCCAAGTTTCTCAGATCGCTTACTGCGTTCTCACATTTGCAGATGATATCTTTACTGCTTAACTTTGCCACATAGATCACAACATAAGTTTTACCTGTTTCTGCGCAAACGAGTCCGCTGCGAAATATGCTCTTAAATTCAATGCATGGTAAAGCCAAGTGAACTTACAGTATGTATACGCATTTGAACATTTTCATAAGCAGGGACAGTTACATTTTCATATACCATATAGTGTATCCAGTTGGGCAATTAACTAGCTTTGTCCACTGATGGGCATCTCTAAAACAAATTCACAAGCACATCGTTTTCGTGCAGTGTTCTGATATACATTCTTCTTAGAAATGAATCACAAATAGATTCACTCTTCTACTATAGTAACCATGACTGCTTTTTCCTCTTTCAGCCCAACCACAGCCTCCAAGAAACTGCTCATATCAGCATACGCTTGGATGCTTTATCTCTCAACCTACCTCAGGTCAGCAGAGAATGTGTCATCACTGAAAGTAAACTCATGGGCCAAAATCCTCGCAAGGTATGGTTGTAGACACTTTACTTATGGAACCAATTTTTGTTTAACCATTTCTGTCTTACTCTTTCTCATGACTTAGTTTGTTTTTTCTTTTCAGGAAACTGGACAAAAGAGAGATCATTGGTTTCCAAGCTACCCACATCAAGTCGTAAGAAGCTCAACAGTTGCCGTAGTGACAACCCCATGGGCCACCAATATTTACGAGGCATACAAACGCAAGCCTTAGGTATGCTGAAAAGCAGTGATATTGTACAGTATGTCGAAGCACCAATTATTTTCTTGCTTCATGAATTACTCAATTTAGAGGAAATGTGCACGCTTCAAATTTTTTGTATAGTGCATGTGATGGGGTGCACATACTGTACTTCACTCTACGTGTCAAACTTTGGATAGAGTATCACATATAACTAGGTAGCAAATGGGCCAGTAGTAGTGCATATTTAGCAGCACTGCTTTTTCAGTATAGATTGCTGTGAATGCAAAGACTGTTGCAAAGGAATGGCAAGAACAGCTACAGTCGTGCTGAAACGAAAAGTTACTGGTACCGCTTACTTGTTGGGAGTGACATTGTGAAGGTTCTAAAATAGGAAACTGTGTGCAAGCACTCGTGCCTTCATTAAACAAGACATGTCGTGCAGTGGTCACCTGGAGATGAGTGGATTTAAGAGCACCTCAGTGTATAAGTATTGTTGGATGGCACTTCCAGGTCACTACTCTGAAATACATAATGTTTGATGATGGGCGTAGGTGAATGAAAGCATGTGCATAAGGATATTTTGGGCAGTATTCTGTGGAACAGGCTGAGGAATTTGTAAAGCATCTAAAAAATTCGTTTTTAGCGGTGTTCAATTAACATTGCCAATACATTAATGGGATGATATGTAAACACGCACTGTCCAGAAAAGAGGGTGCATCACCGTTGCATTTGTGCAAGCAATTTGTTTTGTGTGTGAAGCTGAGCCACAGACAAATAGCAAATACAGTAGAAGCTTGTTAATTCTTACTCGAAGGGGAATGTGAAATTGTTCAAATTAGTGGGCAGGCACTAGAATGAACAGACATTGGGCCACAATGCGTGGGCAGAATCCAAAGAAGCCACATCTGGGCTCGTTATCACGAACTAGGCGCTACTACACGTTTGTGACAGGTGAATTCCTAAATTAAGTTCATGGAGCTCTAACAGCGAACAAAATTGATCAGTCTGTGATATGCCAAAAAAAAGCATCGACGTGCATTGCGAGCAGTGAGCCTTAATGTCAAAATATATGATATTTATGCACTAAAACACGTTTATTTACATGACAGAGTTAACACAATCAAAATTAAAAGTAATCAATAATTTGCATTCACTTGCGTTTCTTCCATCGTGACTCCATGAACATTGTTTGTAGCTTGCCAAAGGGCTCCAGTGCAGCATCTGAAATCTCATATGCTGAGAAATGATGCTGTTTTGTTGCTTTGCATCTCTAGTAAATTTAGTTTGGTTTGATGTTGCAACATATTGTGATCACTCTGGGCAGACTTCTGCGAGGAGCGACGAAAACCAGGGGCTCCCAGTTCGAGCTAACTGTTGTTGATACCAACGCGTTCGAATTATTGAGAAATTCCTCCCTAGAAATACACAGAGCTGTGCCAGGACCAGGGCATCAGTTCGAATTGATTGTAACTTTGAATTAACTGAGTTTGAATTAATGAGCTTTTACTGTAATAATATTTGTTCACGATAACAGACCTGACACGACATGGAGTTTTTAACAGAGCATTACTTGAGTGCACTCAACAGGTGTAATCAGAGTTCATTAGAGTTGGCCAGTGTTTGTACATGTTGAAGATTCGAATGTGTAATGAAAGCTATTTCCTTGGTATTGTTGTGAGCTATGTAGCCAGAAAAGGCTAGTTTTGCATGATACTCATGTTCAAGAGTGAGGCAGACAGTAGGAGGTAGTGAAGAATGAAAATGTGTATTCAGCTTCTGCAATCGTCCGTCGTATGAGCAGTGTCTTTGATGACTATGCACCGTTGGCACCAAAAAAATGGACTCATTTATTCATTTGTCAATGCAAAGCATAACAATTTTATGAGGGTTATTCAAACAGTAAGGGCTGTTTGGTCCCAAACAAATAAATATTGATTAGCAAAGGTTTTTATTGGCGGGCTTAGTTTAGCACAAACCTACTTCACTTTTCTACATAATCACCGTTAGCTTCTAAGCACTTTTCGTACCAACACACTAGTTTCTTTAGTCCCTCTACATAAAAGTTCGCTACCTGGGAATTGAACCGGTTGACAGCGGCGGTCTTCAATTTCTTGCTGTCTTCAAACCGTTGTACCATGAGCCACTGTTTCATGTGAAAAGATAGGAAATAGTCAATTGGTGCTGGGTCGGGACAGTAGGGTGGGTTATCAGTGTTCCCAACCAATACCTTGAATCTTCTCATTTGTTCTGGCTGTGGTGCGAGGACGCATGTGGTCATGGAGGAGGGCGATTCCAGACGAGAGTTTGCCACGTCGTCGATTTCTTATCATACATTTTTGTTTGGTGAGCGTTTCACGGTATATGTCAGCTGTAAGTGTGGCCCACATTTTGTGAAATTAACCAAAAGAATGCCCTTTTCGTCCCTGAAAATGGTAGCCATCATTTTCTGACTGGAGTAAACAAATTCCTTGAATATTTTTGGTTTTTGTGAAGGGGAGTGAAACCACTGCATTGATCGTTGTTTTGTTTCTGAAGTGGCATAGGATATCCAAGTATTGTCATATGTAACAATGTGTGAAAACAAAACATATCTGTCTTGTCGGTAGCCATCCAAAAATGCTCGTCCACTTGACATTCTTAGGTGTTCGAGTTGCGAGTTGGTCGGTAAGAATTTTTGGTACCCAGCTTAAACAAATTGTGATATCTGAGCATTTCAGCTAAAATCATGTAAATTGTAGTGAGGCCAACAAGGGGAACTTTATCTTCTGACAGACCACTAACTGTTAGTCGTTGATCTAATTGCAATGCCCTGTCCACTTGAATAGTTTCATTGGTCTGGATATATGGCCTGCCGCTCTGCTCTTTCCCGTACACATTTGTGCAGCCGTTTGTGAAGTCTCGACACCATTTTCTGACCTTTCTTTCACTTATCACTGTTGGTCCGTAAACTAGGCACAACTACCCATGAATTGAAGAAGCTGATCATTCTTTTGCATGAAAAAATCGAATTACAGCGTGCAACCTCACAACAGGTGGGAGCAACGATTTTCGCAAACATTGTCATCTGCATTCCCCGACAAGCAGATGACTACTGAGCCAGAACAATAACTTCAGTACTTTCGCGGAGAATTAACAGATGGTGCTGTGTATATAAATCTTTACTCTGACGCGTGAATATTAAAAGGTTAGCAAACTGCCCTTACTTTATGAATAAGCCTCGTAAAAAAGTTAATTATACAGATTGGACAGAAATGATTACTTACTGCCTATTTTTCCAACATTGCTACCGTGACTTCCAGCACTTCCTAGCTGTTTAGTGTACTAATGTTCCATATGTCCCTATTGTATGTGCAATGTATTGCGAGTGCTGTCCACTGGTGTATCGTTTCTTTTTGCAAATGAGTGCTTGTAGGAACACCCACAGGCATCCTCTATCTCATGTGTCAGCTGATCAACAGTGGGCGAGCAAGGGTAGCTTAATTCTGTAAACTTATCTTCCGTGACAACCTGCACAAGAATGTTCACTTGCTGAAATGTTGGATTCAGGCTAAGGCTTTCATTATTCGCCAACTGTTACTCAATTGAAGTGTTTATGTCAATGCAACCTCTTCGCCTCTTTGAAACATAAAGCAAGTTTGCTTTTCAACAGAATCCCGTAAATGGTGTTTTCCCAAGATAGACCAGGTTAGCACAACTGAAAGTTGAGCTGGTTGTCGGAATTAGTCGTAAAAAGATCGGACGCACAGGCACGAATACAAGGATATTACGCACAATAACGAGAACGCGTTATGTGCAGGAATATCTAGCATAACAGCGTGGTTTCACTTTTTTTTTTTCAACGCGATGCGCCTCTCGCCAATGTTTTGTCAAAATATTACATTGCGGCTCAGGCTAATCTTACTGACACTGCATCTTTTGAGGGCAGTTTAAATGCTGTTTGTTTATTACAGCTCAAATTCTCAAAAGCGCATGTGTAGTGAGAAAGACAACGGGCAGCACTGTACGTACGCAAGTATTGTGCTTGGGTCGCCCAGCGTAAATATCGTTGTCTGACGCGTCGTTCCTATTCTGAACAAGCGAAGTGACAAAGTTGCTCAATTTCAGCAGGGAATTTTATTAAACAGATGGCTAATATTGTTTTTTGTGTGTATTGTTCAACTCTGTGACTGACAGTGCTCCTTGTTTACATGTATACTGCTACATTCACGATTGACAATAAACAATGTAAGCTTACTTGCTTGGCGTGTTTTTTTTTTGCCAGTTGAGGCCTCGCGGTCACCTGGCGACTTAGCGGAAATATTAGTAGTACATTAGGCTGCCGTGCGCGCGAATACTATCGCGCGACAGCGGTGAATAAACGCCCGCAACCTACGGGCGCGCACCGCGACCACCCGCACCCGCAACGCAACAGCCATAATATGGTGGCTAGAGGGGGGGTAGTGTGACGCATGGTGTGACGGGCGCTGTATTCTCGCCGTGGGAGAGGGGCGCGCGGAACGCAGTGAAAATTCTGGCCGCCGCAAGGGGCGCTGGTGTAGTAATAGGTGCTCGCCACTCTCGCCACGCATGCTTGGGCTCGTTCGTTCTCTCTGTGCTGTGCCGTTGCCTCGTTCGGATGCTTCCGTGTGGCACACTCTGTGTAGCACACTTTCACTTCTTACCTATGTGACAAAGTCTCTCGGCTATGGATACATGTTAACCGCACGACCCAGCCAGGACAAACTGGAAAACGTTTTCGGGATAATTCGGCAATATTGCGGTGCTAATGACCATCCGAATCCCGCACAATTTCTAGTGACGTGTAAATTGTTTATCGTTTTATAATCTTGCGAGACCACCCAAGAGTGGGAACTCCCCAGCAGAGCTTGTTAAAGCTCCGCTTAACACTTCATCGCCAGCCACTAGTGATGCCATTTTCGGCATACGATATATCATAGAAGACGTGCTGGAAGTTGGAGATGTTGACGGCGTTAGGTCTACACTGCAGTGTTTTAGTGGTGATCACAGTAGCTATGTCGTTCAGAAAAGTGACAGCCGTCTCATTTACTACGTTGCTAATAAGTTCAACAAAAAAAGCTCTTGCAATGAGTGCATTTCTGCTCTTGCCACCAAGAAATCGGGAGCTATTGTCGCATCGAAGAGTGAGTTAGTGAGTGCATTTGACAGGGGAGGCTTGCTGTATCCTTGTGAAAATCTGGCCAGACTGGTGAAAACCATGGAGGATGCATGTACTTTCTTTTTTTCTGCTGAAAAATTGCACTCCTTCAACATACACGATTTCATGCAGTTCTTGGCAGGAATCAAGCTGGATAGAGTTGGCTGCGAAATTCACAGCGAAGAACTGACCGCAAAAGTAGTCCAGTTTTTTTCTGCTCACGTACGCGTTTGCACTTCTGGACAAAATCTTTAAACAAAGAGAGGAGTGTCCAGAGGGAGCGCCAGAAACACTTGAAGTTGAGGAGGTGCAAGTAATTTGACTTCTTAACGTAACACAGAATAGTGTGATCACAAATTTGTGACAGAAGAATGTTATTACAAATGTGTCATAAATAAACACGTTTTACCATTTCTCTTGCGTGTATTTATTATGCATCTAAAGCCGTAAGTTAACAGAAATGATTTGTCCTAGCGTAGATAGAATTAACGATCGCTAAAATAAGAAAAAGGGTTCAGCGCATGGATGGATGCTATGAGCGTCCCCTTTATAACGGGGCGGTGACATGTCTGCCACCAGGCTCGAAAAAAATTTTCTTTTTATGTTGGCCTAATGCCTTATCTACATTGATTAAATCTATGTTATGATAGCAAAGAAAAATATAAATTCACGGTCCATCTCTCTGCCTCTTGAGGCAGAATGACCTTATTTTTCCCCATTCTTCATTTTTGTCTTTTATCTCTACTTTTCTGCCACCAATACTCTAACCGTCTCTTACTTATTTCTATCGCGGACGTGTTCAGCTTTCCATTGTTGTCCCTAAAACCCATGGCTTCATGTAGACTCTTGCCCACACGTATATCTGGGTGGATATCGCCACATTCAATCAGTACATGTTCCATCGTTTCCTTAGTTCCCCAGCATGTCTTCTTCGTTACAGAATCTCGCTTTATAGCTACGCGTTCTAAGGCAACCCGACCTTGCTTCAAACAGTAAAGCGCTTCCCCTTGAATTATCATAAAACCTCTCCCTCCTTACTTCATTTTTTCCCTTTCGGTAGTCACTGAGAGCCGGCTTCTTTTCCATCGCTGTCATCCAATAAGTCCTCTCCGCCTCTCTGACTTGCGTGCGCAGTGCACTAAATTTAGCGACATACGTAGTAGAAAACTGCGTTTTGGCGCAGGCAGGCACAGGATATGGCGCAGTCCGCCTTTTTCACGATGCCCCGGGGCATGCGCCCTTCATAGAGCCTCCAGCTGCAGCATACCGATCACTTCTCGAAGTTTCTCAAGGAAAGGGAGACAGAAAATGCAAATGCTTTGAACATTTTACGCAGAAGGGAACCCCTTACAAGCACGAGAAAATAAAGGTCGAGGACGGGGGGGGGGGGGGGGGGGGTGCAGATAGACAGAAAAAAAAAAAAAAAAGCTGAGCACTGCAGCCACTATACTCGCTATGAATGATTGTAAATAGTTTACATTTCACCAAGAGAGAAAACACTAAAAAAGTCAGTTTAGCTATGCACGTGAGCAAGTGGTTTAGTTCAGCTGAAGCAGACTAAACAATAAAAGCAGCGCAAAAAGAACGCAACGCGATAATAACGACACAGGACACGCCAGTTTCGTCTGAATTAAAAGCATTTTGCGTTTTTTTTTTCTATTGCTTAACACCACCCAGAACTTGCAACACATTCATCTTTGAGAAATAAACACGTAGCGCCTTTGAAAAGCACGGGCGCGGTGTGTAAGCGATTGTTTGAAACAAGTGAAACTAATGTCTAGCGTCCATATGCAAAGCAGGCAAACGCCGCCGCAAGCACCTATTGCGCAGGTAGCGCCATCTGGTGGGACCGCCATCTTTCATTGTGAATTCGTGCAGCCCTCCGCTCTCGCCCGTCACACTTCCCCCCTCTAGCCACCATAGCCATAATATGATAGCCATAATCATGGAGGAAGGAATACTAAGGAGAGGCCCTGACGTCACATTCGTGAAGCCTCCACCTCGCAAACGCCCGCATCGCCTCCTAGCGAAGGAGCAGCTAAGCATTCTGCGATTTCCGTCGCGTCGTTTGCAAGCGCATGCGCGCACCGACCGAGTTGTCGCGGAGCATTTGCAGCCTTTTTTTTTTATTCGCCGTGAAAGCGGCGCAGTCGATTCACTCGTGCTGCTCCTTCTGTGTTTGTTTTTAGGAAAACTACGTGCAAATCGCGTGCACTGCGGAAAGCACTGAGTGTCACTTTTCATGTGTACGTACGATCGCTTCATTGCTGATCACTAATGCATGGTACTTGCATGCGAAGCTCTCATATGTGCGCTCTGTTGGTTCTTACGTATTGTGTCAACTCAGAACACACGTGAACTTCTGTTTTTGGTGTCTGGCGCACCGTAGATAACACACGCCGTAGGCATCGTACCGCGTGTTCAGAGGCTGTGTCGTTGATACGGAAGGGCAATAAACTTTTGCTGTCGTTATCGGAATACGTGGTGTATATATTTCGCGGTGTTTGCGCGCTGCATGGTAGTAGTTGTGTGCGCAGTGGAATTACAAACTTTGGGTGTACGATCGCGTATAGAATACGGCCACGGCGCTGTCCTTTTTTCGACGTAAAGTTTCATCAAATACTAAGTTGGCGTTGCGCAGAATAGGAAGAAAGGCCTTAACGCCCAGCAGAACGCGTAAGTCACTGCCAGGCGAGTTCGAACAGAACGATGCAGGGGCTGAATGTTTTGGATTACGGCACGTACCGGTAGTTTCTGTACTGTTGCACAAAAACGCTCCTCGAAGCATTTCAGCACGCAGCGCTCTGGCTTGCCACACCCGAACAGCCTGGTAAACGCGTGCTTGCAACGTTTTACTGCATGCAAACCGCACAAAACGCGCTAAGTTTACGTCGGAACGAAAAATCTGCGCGGAAACAAACCAGCGTGGAGAGCACGCCGCGAGGCGTCTGCTGTTTTGTTTATCGGTTTGTTTGCCCCATAAATCTGACGTCACTTCCGCCACACTTCTCGCAATGCATTGGGATACGATAGGGCTAGGGTGGCTAGAATGGGGAGGTGTGAAAAGCGGCCGCCGAAACCGGTCCCCAAAGCGCGCCGATGCCGCTTGGGGCGCTGCACGCACAGGCGCGGGTACCCTTGTGCAGGCGACATGCGAGTGAGCGCGCGCCGCTCTCCGCAAAAACCGCTCTCACGCGATGTGGCGGTCACCCATTTTCTGTAAAACCTTTTCGATTGAGCAAATGTAGGACAGTACATGACACCTGAGTTATTTAACAGAGCCATATAGTCTCGCCTCTGAAAACCATTCTCGAAAAGGCCTACGAGCGAGACTCGACGCCAACTTTTGTGGACTTAATGATATTGCGGTTATTCGCGGCAGAGCTGCCCGTGTGCTAAAAGACGTTAAATCACTGGAGGGAGGAGGAACAGGAGAGAAAGGAAAGGCAGGGATGTTAACCAGTCTAGAGGGACCGGTATGCTACCCTACACTGGGGAAAGGGATTGGGGAGTTTTAAAGATAAAGAAAGAGAGAGGAAGGATGAGATGAGAGCACGCACACACAAAGTCACATATCTCAGTGTCTTGGTAACACGATTAGTCTATAACCGCCGGTCCAAGTCTGTTGTCTTCAGGAAGTTGAGCACCGCCTTCGTCGCCTTTACACGCGCTGATCTCTCAAGACGACATTCCAAGATGGTTTCTACCGTCATCGGTCTGCGATCTATGCGAACAAGAGCGCCTGCGAGTGATTTTCTCTGCGAATTTAAATCACTGGAAGGCTTCATATTAATTTAAACGAGCTAAGTTGTTTCAACAACGAGCAGAAACCTTGGTACAAGAGCCTCGTTTTGCTGTTCCGAACGATCTTGTGCAACTCGCAGCTGGAATTCTCACTTTGCGTTCAATCATCGGTTTCCAAATGTAGCAGTTTTTGCGGCCTACAGTTACCCATTAACTCAGATGAGTCACGCATTAAGAGCGCAACAACAGCAGCAGATATTGAGCAGACAGTTTTTTTTACAAAAACACAACTTTACTTTTATGCATGCCAAGGTGTTCATGCATTACAGTCCTCATAGCTTTCTTTACCCTTTCTTTTCATGTTATGTTTGGTTCATGCCTTTCAAAAAAAAAAAGTGGACCCGAGTGAGGCAATAATATCGCACCCCACTTTTGGTCAAAGCAGCAGCATGCCTTGGGCAGTCAATTTGTTGCGTCTCGCCTATCCTCCTCAGCATTTCCACGGCCGATTTGGCGTGAAGACGCGATGTGTTCAAGAAACGAGTGATTTTGTTCTCAAGGCTCAGGCTATAGATGCAATTCGACGGATACAAAAGTCCACCGAGATACCACTGCTTGCTTGTCTGGGCTCAGAGATTTCTTGGCGTATTGTCTTTAGAACAAGCAGTATTGTATGCACTACCAAAAAGAAGTAACTAAATACGTTACTCGTTACGCTAACGAAAAAGAGAAGCGCGTTACCACCTTACGGTACCTACAAAAAAGGTAACATATTACCCTTACCGGAAGAAAAGTAGCGCGTGTTATTTCTGCTATTACTCCAAGATCAGGAATTCGAATCAGTGCGCTCACGCTGCAGGAACCAGAATAACAATTTAATAAATCTCGTATTTATATTTCACATAAAGCCTTTAACCAAAACAACTATTTTAGGTGAATTACTTATATAACTAGAAAGCTTTGCGCAAGATGCCGGATCTATAATATCGTGGCCTAATGTTTACCGTAGAGTTGCATGTGATGGCTTATAACGTTGTGGCACATGGTAAATCAATCTCTCAATGTCACGGCCACGCGCGTTCCTTATTTTCACTTTTGCTGTATTCGGTTTTCGCCCACAAAGACTGTCAGCAATGCTCAGCGCAAACCGCGACTCATTGTTCGAGAAGCTTCTCGAACAACGCTATCCGGAAAGAAAACATCACTGATCTCTCAACAAAAAGTAATTCTGACGGTGTGCATCTATACTAGCGCACAAAACATATGCGCAGATCTTGTACGAATGAAGAAATCCCTAAATTATTTAGTCCCGCGGAAAAAGATATTTGCAGCATAAATTATTTTTTGCCGTTTATCTGCATAAGGGCTGCGAAAATTGCGAGTGTTTATGCAATGGCGTTCAAGGTGAGCGTCGCTTTCCCCGGTATTCACTAACCAGAAAAGTATACCTGCATGAAGCAGCAGGTAGAAGCAAATTTTATTTTGAAAGCAGGACTGATTAAGCAGCGCTACCGTATTGCAGGGACAACTTGCTGAAAACTACAATATGTAGAACTTAAGCAACCACTCTATTTCTAAACGGTAACGTGTACTTGCTAAATTACCGAAAAAAAAAAAAAGTGACGTGCTACGGTGTTACTTGTAATGCGTTACCGCCAACACTGAAACAAGACAGGCGTTCTTGCACTCATCACAATTATTACAAAGTACAAGCTTTCTCGCAACATAGCCTGCGACATTAACAAGGCGGCTTTCACAATTCGCTAAGCAGTGTACGATGCATGAGCTATACGCTTCTTGTGCATCAAATTGAAGCCTTTTGTTGTCTTCCTCGTCATATTCCGTCTCATGCAGTATTTCTTCTACGGACAGAAGCCAGGTCGTAGAAGCTGAAGCATCAAGTGCTGCATCAAGTTCCAATGCACCAACGCTCGGTATTCTTTTTTGTCGTTGACATTTTCCGGCATTTCAGAGACCCAGCGCAAGCACCGGCTGATGACATACTTGTAAAGTAGTGACTGCTTGCGAACAAAATCACAGCGCACTTGGCGAAAACTCAGCGAAGTGCGCCGCTCACTACCCGCGCCGTGTAGCCTCTGGTGTTGCGCCGTACCCGCGCCGCTGCCATCAGCGCCCCCTAGCGGCATCGGCGCGCCGAGGAACCCTCTCCGGCAAGCGAAAAGCGGCGCGCTCATCCCACACCTCCTCCTTCTAGCCACCCTAATAGGGCCTCTCCTGAGTTTTCCTTCCTCCATGGCCATAATGTCCCAGCGTAA
>JALIZH010022425.1:0-14998 GCA_030522465.1 Rhipicephalus appendiculatus
GTAGGTGACTTGTCTGCTCCATTGTTCTCTCGGGCTTACTATGTTATGTGTTGATCGGTTTCAAATAACCAACAACCTTGTTTCAGATATGCGAGATGAAGAACTGTAACAAGTGCCTGTACTTTGAGAACAAGAAGAGGAAAGATCTGTATTTATGGTGAATGTTGCTTTTAAGCTTTTCATTGTTACATATTCCTTTTGGTCAATGTCATGAACCATGTCATGATTGTTCGTTTGCTTCTTGCAGGGCATCTAATGTACCAAATGGACCATCTGTCAAGTTCCTTGTTGAGAATGGTACGTTGATCAGTCTTCCTTGTTGCAAGCAGAAGGGGTATTCCGTATGAGTCCAGGAGACCAACGGTTTGTGTGCACGTCGATTGGACAGAGTTTGAGAATGACAGCAGCACCAATAGTTGCCACTGGCTTAGTGTTTTCTACAATATTCACTAGAGGGAACTGTAATGCTGCGATCATTCAGCCACTGTGATAGGAATTCAGCCTGTTTGGTGTGCGTGACCTGTGGCGTATGTATATTGTGGAGTGGCGAAGGAAAAAGATGCCGATGAGCATCTCTCAGACTGAACAGTTGACCAGGTCGCCAGCCTGAGCTGCCTGGTTGGAACCCGCGTTCCCGATCATCGTCAGTGCGGTTACTCAAGGCTCATGTTCCTGGGTCAAGTGTTCACCTGGGCATCGCTCGTTCCGGTGCGGTCAAGCCGGGTACTTGGTCTATCCTGTGCTGGCCAATGCCCCAAAGTCTACCACTGCTGGGCCTGCGTCCCGACTAGTTGCACCTACCGCGGAAGCGTCGTCGTGCGGCCCGATGTGCTATGAGTGTGCTATCAATGCACCAATGGACGCTCCGGACTAGACGACATACTAGAACAAATGTCATTCATGTCTGCTTGTGTAACGTGTCCGTCACTTCCGTCCCTTGTCCACATTAAGGACCCCATTTCCATTGAGCCATCCTTGTGTGTGAGAGGCCTGAGCCTACATCACAGTTTTGGCGAGCCTGCGGTGGTTCTTAAGTACACAAGAGGGAACAATGGAAATTGAGAGGCTCTGCGTCATAGGCAAGGACCTAGGAATGAAAAGAGCGTAGCTGAAGCTCTGGGCTGACGCGGAAATTGCAAGGGAATGAGAACATTGTGCCCACAACCACCAGGACGCGAGAGTGCTGTCACAGCAAAACCACCTGAGGTTGGAGGCCAAAGAACGCGTGCTCAAGCTCAAGATTGCTCTCCAGGAAAACACTGGCAGTATGCAAGGCGCGTACTTGCATACTGCTAATTGCTGAGCCAGAGCTACATTTGAGTCGAGTCGCCCTATGACCGCCAAGGCCTCTTCTGTCAGACACAGGCTGAGAGAGAGTGCCCATGTCGAGTGGGGCCATTCTTGGCTTGTAGCAATGCGCTCAAAGCGCTTCGAGTAGGCATCAAGATCGTCACGTTCTTCGTTAAATGACAGAATCAATTTGTGGGGGTTGAACACATTGGGAGCCGCCCAGTTAGACGTCGTCATACGCCCCGACATGCCGCGAGTGTGCTATCACTGCACCGATAGACGCTGCGGACTAAACGACAAATTGGAGCGCGTTTCATTTGTGTCTGCTTGTGTAACGTGTCCGTCAGTTCCATCCTGTGTCCACATTAAAGCCTCTATGTTTCCATTGGGCCATCCTTGTGTGTGAGAGGCCCGAGCCCATATCATCCAAGAGAACAGACTTTTGGGCTAGTTGGTTTGTTACGTTCATTCAAGCCATAGCGCTGATAAGACAGGGACCACAGTTGTGAGTAGTGCACGTCGCGTCCTCTTTCTGTGGTCCCTGTCTTATCAGCGCTATGGCTTCAATGAACCCACAGCATCATCATCACAGCCACCATGGGAAGATGGGGAGTAGTACATGCATTTGCCTAGTCATTGTGCTGGTGGCTTCCAATGCACTTGTGGCTTTGTTTATTGTTGTGCTTTGGATTCTATTTCGAATGAAAGAATGGTTCGTTGTGAAACTCGCGAGCCGATTTGAATTGGCAAGCCTAGACGGGTCAAGATGGTGAAGTGGGACTGCTGAACTTTTGCTGAACTTCGTCTTGCGACAAAGTGGCTGCAGGCAACATGCAGCCAAAGTACTAAAGCCTAGGAGAATCCATGTACCACCAATCATTCCCATGTCGGCTAAAGTGCAATGCGTTGCACCTCCCATGGACACTAGTGCCAGATTTCCCTCTAGTGCAGGGGTCTCAAACACGCGGCCCGCGGCCTGAATTTGACTCTCTTCGCCCCACATTTGTTTATTTTCTTAATAAGTATGTTCGTGAGCTACACAGACCTGAATGGTTTAAGGCGTTTCCTCTGCGAGGCATCCAGTGTGTTCACCTTGTTTTAGAACAGAAACGTGAAACAAAGCTGTATTTCAATATCTGCGTCCAGATTTCTGTCAGTTTGGAAATCGGTATCGACGTGTTGATGTAATCCTGGTGTTGGAAATTGTGTGACACCAAATCTCCTTCAGAATTGACCTGCATATGAGATGTGGGAAAGTTTTCTTTCAAATGGCAGCGTTTTCTGGAAAATTGTACCCCCCCCCCCTTCGCTTCTACCCCCTTCAATGCCCCGGCCCTTGCGGGACTCAATTGCATGACTGCGGCCCGCCGGCTGAGGGGGAGTTTGAGACCCCTGCTCTAGTGTATTATCATGAAACTCTATCACCAGTGGTAATCGAGCTCTTTCCAATCAATGTGCGCTATAATGGACGGTTTGTTTCAGATTACGGCATTAGCTACTGTTACATATCAGATCTTCTCATAGATGTAGAGAGATGCTGTTGGTTTCATCATTTAGAAAATAATTCCTCTTTGTTCACCGTTCTTTTGAATTTATCTGTAATGGATGTCTGTTTGACCTATTGAACTTGATGAAAAAGCCTCATGTTTGCCTTGTACAGTTCACACGATGGAGGAGCTGAAGATGACAGGGAACTGCCTGAAAGGTGCACGACCGCTCCTGTCCTTTGACAAGGTGATCCTCTTATTCATTTCTGATGAATTACATGCATGCTTTGGAGAAACCTTGAATCAGTTTATACTGACATACCTGCCAACTCTCCCGAATTGTCTGGGAGACTCTCGAATTTTGACCTAATCTCCCGATTGTACGAATGCTATCTCGAATCTCCCGAAAAGTGGCCTTCACAGCAGAAGCGCTTTTTTTTTTTTTCTAAATCACGCGCGCCTGTGAGCATTTCCTGCTGCGACAGTTGCAGTGCTGCGGAAGAGCACTCGCCGCTACACTTCTAGTTGATTGTAACCATACCGTAGAGTACCGCTAAGTATATTCTAGGCACTATATATAGCACCGCGCGTCTGGGCGAAGGCCGGCGGCCGCGAGGTGCGCTCGCCACCGTACCAAAAGAAGGCGAGGGAAAAGGTACCACAACTTTTGCGTCTGTCTGTTATGGCCCCCGCATTTTGTACGCTAGGCCTATATGCCGAATGCCTAGGCGTCAGTTGTGTTTATTACGTGGTTGTGGGGGTTGCGTGTTTCCCCGAGTTCAGTTGGAAGATCGATGGCGGTGTCAAAAGCAAAGAAGGAGTACTTACAAGTGTTTCTGGACTCATACACAGCTGAGTTTCCGTGCTTTGTGGCTTCGCGGAAAGGTGACAAGTACGAATTCTGTACCACGTGCGTCTGTGATGTAAGCGTTTCGCACGGTGGCAAGGCCGACACAAAGGTGCCCATCGCTTCACAGAAGCATCAGAAGTACGTTCGTGCTGCGGAAGGGCAGACCAACATCGGAAGTTTCTTCCAAAAGAGCTGCGAAGACAATGCGATCCGCACAGAATGCCTATTCACGGGATTTATTGTGGAACACAGCTTGCCGCTAAGCGTTAGTGATCACGTGGGACCGTTTCGGAAATTGTTCCCGAAGTGCGAGGGTCGCGAAGCGGTACGGGTGCGGACGTACAAAAACAACTGCCATCGTCGGGGAAATGGCTGCAGGTGCCGAAAACACAATGCTGGAGGCTCTGAAACGCCGTGCTTTCGCAATCGCAGTGGACAACAGCGGGTCGCAAATGTCTCAGTAATTTCAGATATGCAACCCCCCCCCCGCTGCGGTCTCCCGAATTTTCAAGCTGCGAAGTTGGCAGGTATGTACTGATCAAATGCTATTGCAATTCCATAAAATGATTTTAATGGTAGTAAGTTTGATCTATAAAACAGAAAATTCATTAATTCATTTATTATTGATGCTCTCTAGGCCCTAGGACATTGCAGAGAAGAGTGAGATGATATAATAGGGTTGTGGTATGCTTTAATGGTATGCCCCTTTTCAATAACGCATTCTTGCTTTTTCTTCTTATGTAATAGTAACTTTTCCGCTCATAGTTTACCTGGTGAATTTCACTACAGCTGCTTACCCACTTTGTGTTGTCAGGTTTCCAGACATTTAAGTTTAAAAATATTTCGTTTGATAAAAGTTTTGGGTGTGTAGCTGACTATTGTATTATGAAAAAGTAATGCTCAATAAAGAATAGATTATAAAAGCATTATATATCTCTTTGGAGACTTAGAAATTATGCAACATTGAGTTGTCATGAGGGCCCTCCAAGTTATATCTAATATATTTCCTCATGTTTTGTTCTTGTTTTGCAGGCATTCACTGAGAGCCCGTTTGCAAAGCTGATGAAGGAGTTGTTGTCACAGGTAACATAACACTGGCACTTCAGTCTTTCGTTGCATTAGTGATAGGATCATCAGCTCAAAAAGGTAATCCAGTGAGTCCGCATTAAGGCGCCATCGCTGCGTGCGCCTATCTGGTCATGTACTATTTTTCTGGTGTTGTCTGGTTGCCCATGCTGATGGGAGTTTCACCTCCTGAATGTTCTCACTCTGCGTTCGTCCTTGGCATGACACCGACTGAATGATGGCTTCATGAAAGGATCAGTGGCGCACAATGGGGGAGGGTCTCCTCTGTTCCTGGAACACAATCAGGAATGCTATCTCATAGCAGTTATCTTGTGATTCTATGACCCTTTTTCTTATGACTTTCGCGGCCATTAGCTGTCTGCCAATGGTCAACATTTTCGCGCCATGCCTTTTGACCAGTGGCAGACAGCTAATGGCTGCGCAAGGCACAAAGAGAGTTGTAGAATTGCAGCTGCTCTGCAATAGCACCACAGCTCATGTCATGTTGGCAGTCCTCAAGGGTAGCCTAGCAGCTTGGCTGTTGCACTGCTGAGTTCAACGACATTGCTTTGATTCCCGGCCGTAGCAACCACACTTGCTATGGGGAAGGGGGCGGGGGGGTAATATGCAAGGAAAGTCTGTTTAGATGCACGTGAAAGAACTCCAGGTAATTGAAATCAATCTGCACTCTCCTACTACAGAAAGAGTGCCTCGCGTTCGTGTCGTCGTTTTTGCACATAAACGCCCACAATAAAATTTAACTTTAAAGGCCTCATGGTTTCAACGCTGCCGGCGTGCTCTAGCCACTGCCAGTATTTGGGAATTACTTTGAAACTGTGCCAGTGGGCTCGGATGATCGCTTTCAAAGATACTTTCACCTTCATAATACTGAACGAGAATAGTGCGGACTTGTTTGCCATCTATGGGGAATGACGTGCCAGACACATAGTCGCTTAACGATTCCAACGCCCCAGCACGAATGTCACAAAAGGTTGTGAAAGTGAACGTATCGTTGTAAACAATCACCTTATAATACCACGACCAAATGTTTCCTGTCTTTTAAAACTCGTGTGTCCTTACAGAAATCTGTGCACTTAGTCTTGAAAAACTCTAAATAAAAAACCAGAAGTGACCCTAATCCCTGGCTTAAGTGTCTGATAGTGTCACTTGCATCATGGAGTTGGTTTGC
Organism: Rhipicephalus appendiculatus; assembly: GCA_030522465.1. Lineage (NCBI taxonomy): Eukaryota > Metazoa > Arthropoda > Arachnida > Ixodida > Ixodidae > Rhipicephalus > Rhipicephalus appendiculatus. The sequence goes on from JALIZH010022425.1 coordinate 5,882, forward strand.
CCCGGTGTATTATTTCGGTTAAGTTTGTTCCGCATGCTGCCGAAGTGTATCCCAGAGGCCAGGTAAGAACAGGTGCGTGGTTGCGGTCTGCTCCACCAGGTGCCGCAACAATCCTAGCTGCTCACAAGAAAAGCGTCTTCTCTTCCAAAGAACTGAGTCAATTAATTTTCTAATGTCTTGACAGTTAATCAATCACCTGTCGGTTCCTCACTGACGTGAGGAACCGACAGTATTCCAAGAAGAAACTGGTCGTTTATTGACACACATAAATATATAGGCAGAGAACCACGTGATCAGTCGCACAGGAATACGCGCACTAGATGCGCAGTGATATGTGACGTCACGCTACAACACTCCTTCCCCCCTCGGATTACTTCCGAAAGTCACTGGACTGGTATCTGTTCGGGGCATGTCGCACACGTTCACTACGCCGCAGAGTTGGAAGTTCGGCTGCCGACGGCGCACCTACAGCGCCGGGCTGGTCCGGTGAGGGCGATGCCATTGCCGGCGAGCCGGAGGCAGCTGTTCCGGCCGAGGGCGATGCAGTTGCCGGCAGGGAAGCCGTTGCCGACTCTGTCACGCGTGGAACGCCGAGAGGCGACCCGATGACAGGCCCACACGGCCTCGGAACCCTCGGCAGGGTGGAGTCTTGGGATGGTTGAAAAGCACGTTGTACCTGCGTGCAGCTTGAGGAATCCGGGCTTGCGTAGCGGGCTCTGATGTGGTCAGCATGCGTAAATCTCACTGCCTGCGACACTTTCACCAGATAGGTTACGGGACTGACAACCTGTGTCACGACCCCATCGTCCCACGACACTGTTTCACCTCGCACAGTCTTTACCCACACGGCGTCCCCCCACAGAAAAACACCGGGAAACCCCGCGCGACTTGTCATTTTGCTCTTTTGTACGTTGCTGCTGCTCCCGCATGGAGAGCTCAAAATCTGGCTTTAGCAACGAAAGCTTTACCCTTGGTTGTCTTTTCAAAAATAATTCTGCCGGGGTCTGGCCAGTGGTACTGTGTGGAGTGTTCCTATAACTCATCAGATAGCTGTCCAAACATTCCATAAATGAGTGTTTCTGGTGGCTATCTTTGTCATGTAAGACATGCTTTGACAGGGCTTGTTTGGTCATCTGCACCAAACGTTCGGCCGCTCCGTTAGAGGCCGCGTGATAGGGTGGCGTCTTGACGTGCCTTACACCATTCCTACTCAAGAATGCCCCAAACTCTTCTGAAATGAATTGTGGTCCGTTATCACTCACCAGTACCTCTGGCAGACCATACGCGGCAAACACACTATGTAGCTTTTCAATGGTTTTGTTAGCCGTAGTGGACGACACAGGTAAGACCTCGATCCATTTAGAGAACGCGTCGACGAGGACTAAGAACGCCTGCGAACCTTTTACAGCATAGTCCACGTGCACGCGTTGCCAGGGCTTTGTGTTGCATAATTCCATGGTTGCAATGGCACCGGAGAAGCCGCTTTTTGGACGGCTTGACACACGCGACATTGTCGAACGTAGTTCTCAATAGAAAAGTTGAGGCCAGGCCACCACACATAGCTTCTTGCTAACACTTTCATGCGGCTTGATCCCGGGTGGTCCTCGTGCAATAGTTGCAAGACCTGTAGCCGTAGCTTATCTGGCATGATTACCCTTGATCCCCAAGTTATGCATTCCTGCTCTACCGATAGCTCGTCGCGCCGCGAATAAAAGGGTCTAAATGCTTCGGAGCACTCTGAGGGCCACCCATTTAGAATGAAATGCGTCACGCGAGACAAGGTAGGGTCACGTCTTGTGGCTCTCGCCACCTCATCCGATCTGAGGGGCATGCTATCAAACAGCAAGAGACACTCGGAAGGCTCGTCGGCCGCTACAATAGGCCGTGGGAGCCGAGACAGAGCGTCAGCCACCTCAAAATTTTTTCCCTTTCGGTATTTTAGTTTATATTTGTACGCTGCCAGCGTAATTGCCCATCTTTGCATTCGAGCTGCGGCGAGCGCCGGCACAGGCTTGTCTTGGCCTAAGATTCCGAGAAGTGGCTGATGATCTGTATAAAGAGTGAACTCTCGTCCATACAAGTAGCGGTGGAACTTTTTTAGCCCAAACATCAAGGCTAACGCTTCCCGCTCGCACTGTGCGTAATTTTTTTCAGCTGATTTAAGTGTTCTGGACGCAAATGCCACTGGCCTCTCGTGCCCCTCTGGAGTCACATGAAAAATGACAGCACCCAATCCATACGACGAAGCATCACATGACATACCAATTGGTTTCGTGACATCGTAAAAAGTGAGCACATTACTTTTGACCAGCAACAGTTTTGTAGCAGCAAAAGCTTCGCTGCACTCCCGTGTCCACGACCACTTTTCGCCCTTGCGCAACAGACGGTACAGGGGCTCTGCCACGCAGGCAAGGTTACTTAAGAACTTTGCGTAAAAGGTTAGCATGCCTAGATAAGCTTTCAGCTCCGTTTGGCACGTGGGTTCGGGCGCTTCTGTGATCGCCTTTATCTTTTCTTCCGTAGGATAGATACCCTCAGCACTCACTGTGTGACCAAGATACGTCACAGCGCTCCGAAAAAAACGACATTTCTCCTCTTTCAGTGTGACGTTGTAGTCACTAAGTCGTTGCAGGACTAGTTCCAGCGTCTTTTGGCAGTCGTCGACGTCTTTTCCCGACACAATGACGTCATCTATGTAACATCCCACGCGTGGTATGCCCTTGAGCACCTCATCCATGAAAGACTGAAAAATGGCGGGCGCGCTGGCTACACCAAATGGTAAGCGCTGGAACTCGAACAGCCCCTTGTGCGTATTAATGGTAAGCAGTGGTCGTGACTCGGCAGTAAGCGGAATTTGCTGATACGCGGCTGAAAGATCCAACACGCAAAACACTTTGCCACCAGCTATCGCGGAATACAAATCTTCTGGTTTCGGCAGTGGGTAGTGGTCGGTCTTTAACACCGGGTTAATTGTGACTTTGTAGTCCCCGCACAATCTCAGTGAGCCATCTTTCTTTTGAATCACGACAACTGGCGTCGCCCAATCGCTTCGACTCACGTGGTGTATAACACCGCTTTTCTCTAGCCTTTCCAGCTTGCTTTCAACCTTATCTCGAAGCGCAAACGGAACGTTTCTGGCTTTTCCGAAAACTGGTGTGCTATTCTGGCATAGCACTATCCTTGCTTCGTAATTTTTTACTCTGCCGGGTTGCTTGGAAAATACCTCTGGAAACTTTCCCTTCACCGCCTCTACCTTGGTAGAATCACTGATATTCATAGCGAACACATTTTTCCAGTCAAGCCTGAGCCTTTCGAGCCAACTTCGCCCCATCAGCAACGGCAGCTGCTTGCCGTGATCACTCACTATAATAGCGGGTAGTCGCAAAGACTGGTTACCCTTCGTGACGGAAACGTTGCATTGCCCCTTTACTGGAACAGATTCCCCCCGTGTAAGTCTTTAAAGTGACTCGAGATGGCTCGCACTGGACATGAGGAAATGCGTTTAGCCTCACACTCTCAGGAATTAGTGTTACCGCAGCTCCCGTATCAATCTGCATGCAGAGGTCTTTCCCTTCTACGTTTAGTTGCACTTCATACCCAGAATGCACGGTATTAATAACATGATAAACATCTAATTCAGAGTCACTATCCGAGCAGTCCACCACATTTGCAGTCCTGAGCTCTTTGTGCTTACAGGGACACATCTTCTGTAGATGTCCAATTTGTGAACAGCTGTGACACTGGGCGTTTTTATACCAGCAAACACTAGCCGCATGCACCTTGCCACATCTTTCGCAGGCTCGCTTGGTTTCCTTGAACTTCCGCGGCTTCCATTTCTTTTCACTTCCCTTGCCTCTTATCGCTAGGGCCTGCAACGCCTCTTCCTTGTCATGTGCATGCAGTAACGCTGTCTGTCGTGCAGCCTGCTCCCTGTCCAGGGCTATCTTGCACGCTTTCTCGAAGGTTAACTCTTCTTCAGCAAATAAGGCGACTTGCGTTTCCTCGCGTCTTATGCCTGCCACTAGGCGGTCTCGCAGCGCTTCTTGCAAAAATTGTCCAAAATCACACTTCCTTGCTAAATGCTTCAAGGCTACTATGAAGTCCTCGACGCTTTCCTGTTCCTCTTGTGCTCGCTTGTTAAATTTGCAACGTTCGGCAATGACTGAACACTGTGGGCTATACAGTCGAACCCCTTTATAAGAGGCACTGATATAAGAGACAAATGGGTATAACAGACACCAGTGTGCCTACAGTAAAATACGGGTTGATAAGAAAATGCATATGTGGTACCCTGCTTATAACAGACACCTCATATAAAAGGCAATAATTGCTGCCCGGAGCATGCCTCTTATAAAGGGGTTCAACTGTAGTGTTTTTTCAACAGCACTGTGACCTCTTCAAAGGTCTTGTCCCCCGGGAACAGCGGGTACTACCAAACTTTTGAGCACCTGTACGTTCGTCACAATTAACCCGGTGTTAATTGTGACGGTGTTAATTAACCCGGTGTTAATTAAGACCGACCACTATCCACTGCCGAAACCAGAAGATTTGTATTCCGCGATAGCTGGTGGCAAAGTGTTTTGCGTGTTGGATCTTTCAGCCGTCCCGTGCCATGAGCTGCGGGTTGTTGTTCCGTGGCCGTCGAGCGCCAATTATCCGCGATGCTGCCTTCGGACTGAGCTAGAACGGGGGCGGATCCCATCTTCGTTGCCAGTGTACTGACGTGAGGAACCGACAGTATTCCAAGAAGCAACTGGTCGTTTATTGACACACATAAATATATAGGCAGAGAACCACGTGATCAGTCGCACAGGAATACGCGCACTAGATGCGCAGTGATATGTGACGTCACGCTACAACAGGCCTTATGTTAATTTATGCTTCGATATCATATGTATCCAACATGGCTTTTAACTTGAACCAGAACCATTGATTTCTTGCCAATTTTATTTTTAGAAGGCTTTTTCTGAAACCGGAAGTGAGTGCTCGACCGAAACTGCTTAAAGGGACCAGTAAACAGGCTTTTTTTTTTTTTTTACACCACCCAAACGAGCTCACTAATTTGTTCAGTAGACCTGCGGCGATCACATTTTGCGAATATTACAGCGATGCACATCGCGTAAACCCTCCATTACAAAAAACAATTTCCCACACCTCTTTCCTACGCCTGTCCAATCCTTCTTGTACGCGCAGTGACGAAATCTTGCCCATGAGCAACATTTTCGTACCACTGAGCTTGTCGACTGGTCCCGTGCTCTATGAAACCACGCCTTGGCCCTTACGGTGATGCAGTTTCAGCTGCGCAGTCCGCATTTTCATATTCCTGTGCTGCCCTCAGTTGTTTTGTAGAGCCCGAGACTATTGGGACTAGTGGTATTGCCAGAACGAATGCCTCCGAGATGAAGAGGCATCTCGCTACTTTACCACTAGGGGAGGGGTGCATGCCTTACCAGGGCTTTGCACTCCTCGCACCGTGCTTCCTCCCTGCGCTGCTATGACACATGCACACGTTGGGGAAGCCTTGCTTGGTTGTTGACTGCGCACCGATGACGTAATCACTGATGTCATGTTACGTTGACGAAGTGGGCGTAGTCGTGACCTACTGTACTCCTGACCTGCTCAGATAGCGAGCTCCTATGGGAGCATGTGTCCCCGCTCTCATTCAATCGCTCGCTGTTGGTGTCGCTTCCTATAACCTTGTTTGTCTGCTACTCTGCAGCCTCTTTGATGGCGTTGGAGTCAGAACGCCCACATTCTGTGATGAATTGCCGGCATATATGTGACTGCTTTTGCAAACTTAAACAGAGGACTAAGTAAGATATTCATTGTGGTCAAATATTTATTGTATAGTGAATGAAAACATCTGTAGCCATAGACTAGCAAAGTGTGGGGCGGCCTATGGGATGCCGTGTACTTATAGGCATAGTACATTTAAACGCGAAGGAACTTCTAGATCACTTCTCATACCTTTATTATTGAGGTATTCTACATTTAGGAATATTAATTGCACGACATAATCGCTCTGCGCTGACCAAAACATCCCCACGAGCGCTGAGGCTGAAGTGAGCGAACAGGTGCTGACGAGCGCCACATCGCTCGTAGCTTACGTCCCTAGCTGCAGGAGGTATGAACTAGAACGTGGGTGGTGGAGAGTGGACATCTGTGCAGGTCAGGAGTGCAGTAGGTCGTGGTCGCGACAAAGGGCTAGGCCTCTCCTTCTCCGCTGCGAGAGAAGAGTGGGAAGGACGAGCAAAAAAACCGAAACCAGCCAACGTGGGTCGTTCTATACCCTGTAACTTCCTTAATGCAGCACTTATTTGTGAAGTTTTTGCGAGACACTGAACTTGACAAGAGACTGTGAATTGTTTGTAGAACGTTTTGCTTCATCACCACCCTCCTTTTCATCATCATCACCTTCTCTCTCCTTTCTTTACCGCCCCTTCCCCTTTCCTAACGCTGAGTAGCAGGCCAGAAAATGGATTCAGGCCGACCTCTCAGCTTTTCTGCCACAATAAACATCTCTCTCTCTCTCTATTTGTGAAGTTCTTGCGGCAGCATGTTCACATTGTACAAGTGCATTGTTATTTCTCCACTAGAAATTTTGGACCGCGAGATTGTTTACTGGCCCTTTAATAGAGAAACACGAGCGCCACTTGTTACTCGCGCCACTAAATAACAGTACCATTGTGTATAACCAAGCATTACTACACATGCTGCTTCACTATACCCTGGCACACTCTTTCCCTTCCCCAGATTTTTGGCACACCCAGGTACCACCCCGAAAAGCCAGCCCTTTGTGGACCACGTGTTCACCTTTTCACTGCTGGATCATCCGGATATGGTTCCGCAATTACCAGATCGTGGAGGAGACTGGTGCTCTAGTCGAGATCGGTGCGTAACTGTGGAAGCATTTTTTTCTACTGGCCAATGCGAATGATTTATGGACTATCATTCATTAGGTTGTACAGAAATGTGAGAAGAAAGAAAAATGGTAGCAATGATTAATTACACTTTCATCCTTCCAACAAGCAGGTGAACGGAAACGGGCCATTCTGAACTGCACTATTTGTTCCCATATGGAACATTTTAAAATTAGCAGGACTAATGATGAGTCTTGGTTCAGCTGGAACTAGCTCTTTGAATGAACAAAAATTCGTATACTGTTAATTTTGGGTTGTACTTATCCTTATTTTCAATTCTTTGTACCTTTGGAAGGAAGTAAATCAAAAGGCACTGATTTAGAGCTGTGGTTTGACAGCTGTCAAAATGAGCAGGCCAAGCTCTTTTTGACAGCTGTCACACACGTTGCAGAGAGCATCCTTTAATTAGTATTTCGCAGTGCAGTCCTCTATTATTTATCATATATTAATGCTATGTAATTATTCTTGTGTAATAATAATATACTTTGTTGGCATTTACCTACTACTCATGAGTGAAATCTGATACATCACTGAGAGTCTGTTGCACATTTCCACAGTGGCTATTGGATTTTGTCCCAGTATTTACGTCTTTTCCTCCACTTTTTGAAGCTTTGTTCGTGGTGAAAAAGAGATATGGCAGTAGTCAATGTTGGAGTATCACTAATTTTATACTTTAAAATAATGCTCACCTACAGTCTTATAAAACAGACATCTTTGCATATTAAAGGGGTCATGAAACACCCTTTCGCACTTTGGTGAAATAACACATACAGTGGAAAAGCAGATGCTGCTGTGAACAGTTCAGCCAAATCTTGCAGTTGTGTGCAGCAAGCATGAATTTACAAGCTTGCATTGACAGTGGAGGGCGAAGTTGCCACTTTCTCAAGCACGCTGTCTTTGCAGAAAGGCCCGTCCTCACTCTACAGTGGGGTGGGGTGCCAGCTGTGTGTTGTCATATCAGCAGACTCTTGATATTGGCCAATAGCTGATGTAAACCAAAAGCGGCTTTTGAATTGGTTGCGCTTTCGTGCCACGGATGCCGACGGCATGCTCCATAGTGTGTTAAATGGGGCCCATAACAACCAATTTTTGACGATAAGTTGTGTTACATGGGTTAATCCTTGTGCATTCACAAATAAGCTGGTGAAATTTAAGTGCATTTTGTCTAGCAATTAATTTATAATGAAATATGTTTATAAACACGCGAGCCACCCTAGAGTCTGGCAACACTGGACGCACCTTGCAATCCATGACATAAGAAGCAGCTTGCTGTGCGAGCATCTGCATATCGGCGAAAAATATTTTTCCATGGTCAGCGGTGCATGAAAATCGAGATATTTTAACCTTCCTTTATCTTGGCGCTGAAATTGAACTATTTGCTACGGCTGAAACTTTGGTAGAAGACGATGGCTATGCTCCATGCAGCACATGACGTCACACATGCACGCCATGGCAAAATGGCGGTCGCCGGCGGTGGGAAGGCGATGGGCAAGGTCTAAAGCCAACGATTTGCATGGCTTGTTTTGCACTGAAATACTCTTTTACAGTCCATTTTCCATACATGTAAAGGCAAAATAGACCCCCTACTTCTGTTTTTCGCAGAAAACCACAAATTTTTGTTGGGTGACCGGTGTCGTGGCCCCTTTAACATTAAACAGTAGCCATTCTTGCACACAGAGGAATCGCAAAGGGAGAGAGCGATCATGTTTTATCATGACATGCACTGATATAACTTCCTTCCCCCGTGCCTCTCCTCCCCGTCTAGCTTCCTGCGCACTTGTTGGGGCAAAAGAAGAGTGAAAGCGCTTAACCCTTTTAGGCGCCACCTATGAAAAACTGTCTGTAAATGTGTCAAATCTATAGAACGTTGTTTCAGGGCACTCAATATTCTGTTGCAACAAAAATAATGTCATAATATGTTAATTTATGCGTGTTATTGTAACTAATCACAACTAAGTTGTAGTAATTAAATATCTTTTTATTATGAAGTCATTCATGCTCTGTTTCGGCATAAATAGAATGTAATCTCACTGTAGAAATGCAGTGCAAATTCATTTTTGGTATGTCCATTCTGAGCAAAGAAAAATTATACTTTTCACGTGGCTTGCAGGAAGCGGCACGTCGAACGACTCTCGAACGTGGTACTACTACCTTCAGCAAAGAGATCATATGCAACAGTACACTTCAAATTGAAGTT
>JALIZH010022426.1:0-17314 GCA_030522465.1 Rhipicephalus appendiculatus
CTTGATTGGGTAAGGTAAACACAGCTGTCTGGTCTGCTCAAAATTTCAGAACTTTATTATGACATTGGCAGTTATTTCCTTTGCTTTTTTTTCTCTCCCTCTTTGTTATGTTTTTTGTTGTTGTTAATTTTTAACGTTTTTTTATGAGTATTATTAGTATTAATTTTCTTTTTCCATTTCTAGTAATATATTCATAAGCAATACGATAGCTATCACCCATAGCATACAATACGTTTTCTTGGCCAATCCCCCCAGAGTGGGTATGTGCCACAGGATAGAGGCAACAAACAAACAAACGAACAAACAGCCGGCCCAGCGTACGGGCGCTGTCTCTTCTGTCTCCATTATATGCACTATATACGCACTTTACAATTTCATGCGCTATATATATACATCTGATGGTCTATAAGTACATTACATGCACAAGTTTACATAGATTTTACGAATTACAAGAATTGCGTCCCTCGATAAGCTTGGGAACCCGTTTCCCTTTGAAGATGACAGCTTTGTGATCCGTAAAGTACATGGCCAAGGGATCTTCAATTATCAGATGAAATGGAAAGTTCGAGAAGGCAATGTCGATACAGTTCCATCTAATGGTGGTGGGACGTTTGCAGTCGTACGATCGGAGAGCGTGACGGGACATCATGTGTTGAACCAACCAGTCGCCGTTCATGATGTCCACGATAAAGTCTCCGACGAGGTTCGATGGGTATCCAGGATGGTTCTACATCGTAGCCGTTTCGCATGGCCTCGCTCACAGCATGACGAGAGCGGAGACGAGCAAGCTTTCCAGTCGTGGGCACGTGGAATTGTAGCCACAGCCGTTTCGGGAAGGCGTCTTCTTCGCGCACCAGCACTCCTCGCTCGCACAACTTGAGAGTTCCCACCGCCCCGTTGACGAGCCCGTCGTTGACGTCACTGTTGGTGGTGATTATGTAGGGCTTGTTCGGAACGATGCAGGTTCGCAAATTCGGTGTGGGACATTCGTTCGACCTTGGCCGTCGCCTTCTGTAGAGCGTCTTGCGTCGCGCACCCCAGGTACATGTCTTTAGCCCTCAAGCGAACGGCTACCTCTTCATGTTCTCCTCCTTGCTGGGTAGCAACGAACGTGTTGAACTTGTTGACCTCTTCTTTCGAGTAGAAGATGCGATTGGCAGAGGGTGCGCGACGCAAGACTTCTTTGGCGGTGACGAAGCGGCTATCCAGCAGTTGGACCTCTTCAGCGAGCGGTCTGCCGTCTCCGATTTTGGCAAGCAGGGCAGAGAAGGAGGCGCCTGCTTGGCGGACTAACTAGATGAGCGGGAAGTAATCCAGCTACTGCCACTTTATGATGGGTCCGCTGCCTCCGTCCCTACACCTCTTGTAAACCTCGTTGGCTCTAACGGACGGCAACATACGCAAGTCGCCGCACATGATGACGTCTAGTCCCCCGAAGGGTTCTTCTAGCCTCTGAGTGATTTGTCGGAGGCGGCATTCGATGGCGTCGAGGTTGTCGGCAGACAGCATGCTCGCTTCGTCGATGATGATACATTTTACGTGACGACAGGTCTGGAACGCGCTTATTCTTCATCGTCATCAGCGTCATGGTCATGACGTATAGTGGGTACCTTGCATGTGCTGTGCCGTGATGGCAGCGCCATCGTCAACGTCATCTGGCTACGGCGATGGACAAGCCCCGAGCATAGAGAGGAAGCTCCTAAAACGCGAACTGACTGCACAGAGGAACGCGGGACCGCACTGTATATGCGAGTATGCCACAAGGGACGCTCACTGGCGTCCCTGCCATGCGCGGTCGGCGTCCCTCAAAAACTAGCAGTTGTTCCGTGTAACGAATACAACCGATGAGAGAAGCTCCTTAGTAATGGGACGCAAACGACAATGCGCCTGATCTCGCTGCTGGCTTTCATAAAGGCGGTATGGTGGGGAGCGGGTGGGAGACCGTCTTTTGCGCTCGGTGGTGGGAACGACTGAGCGAGTGTGTGTGCGGCGCGCAGCGCAGGGAGAGGGAGACAAGGTGGGAGAGGGGTGCGAGCGGTGATGCGGCGTTGTGCCGCACGCGCGGAGAGCGTCTGCTGCGCTCGGTGGCGGCAACGCGCGTTCGCCGGTTTGAGGGGAGAAACAGAGAGGAAGAGAGAGAGGGAGTCTAATCTGCCTCCATTTCGCATGCGTTCGTGTTCTCGTGCATTGCGCATCGTGCAGACGCCATCCGCGTTCCAGCGCTCATAAAGCTAATTTATCTTACCGCGTGAGGGGGAGATGCCACAGCTGGCACCGTGCCAGGGAGCTTCGACGGCGGCGACGGCGGGGTGCCGGCTTAAGGAGCGCGTCTGGCGTGCGCTGGGCTCTCTGTAATATTGGCTTGGCCCCCTCCTCTTGTGTGCACTTGTTCACTCTTCTGATGGACAGACGCGCCTCTGCGCCATTTTAGAAAAACCTTTGTAAATGTGTGAATTCATCATCACCATCATCAGCCTGTCTACGCCCACTGCAGGGCAAAGGCCTCTCCCATGTTTCGCCAATCAACCCGGTCCTGTGCTTTCTGCTGCCACGTTATACCTGCAAACTTCCTAATCTCATCTACCCACCTAATTTTCTGTCTCCCCCCTCACGCGTTTGCCATCTCTTGGAATCCAGTCAGTTACCCTTAATGACCAGCGGTTATTCCTGCCGACGTGCTACGTGCCCGGCCCATATCCATTTCTTCTTCTTGATTTCAACTATGATATCCTTAACCCCCGTTTGTTCCCTGACCCACTCTGCTCTCTTCCTGTCTCTTAAGGTTACACCTATCATTTTCCTTTCCATCGCTCGCTGCGTCGTCCTCAGTTTAAGTTGAACCCTCTTTGTAAGTCTCCAGGTTTCTGCTCCGTAGGTAAGTACCGGTAAGATGCAGCTGTTATATACCTTCCTCTTGAGGAATAGTGGTAGACTACCATTCATGATTTGATAATGCTTGCCGAATGAGCCCCATCCCATTCTTATTCTTCTAGTTATTTCACTCTCATGGTTCGGCTCCGCGGTTACTACCTGTCCTAAGTAGACGTACTCCTTTACAACTTCCAGTGTCTCGCCACCTATCGCAAAGCGCTGTTCTCTGCCAAGATTGTTCCACATTACTTTAGTTTTATGCATATTAATTTTCAGACCTACTCTTCTACTTTCCGTATCCAGTTCAGTAATCATAAGCTGTAATTCGTCTCCCGCGTTACTCATCAATGCAATGTCATCAGCGAATCGCAGGTTACTGAGATACTCTCCATTAACTGTTATCCCTAACTCTTCCCAATCTAGGGCCCTGAAAACCTCCTGTAAACACGCGGTGAATAGCATTGGAGAGATCGTGTCTCCCTGCCGTACGCCCTTCTTTATTGGGATTCTCTATTGGGACGAGGAAGGCAAGGTCACAACCAATATGGATAGAATAGTTGAGGTAGCGGAGGAGTTCTACAGAGATCTGTACAGCAGCCGAGACAGTCAGGATGATAATGTAAGAAGCAGTAATAGCCCAGAGGAATCTGACATCCCACCAGTATTGACAGGAGAAGTAAAGAAAGCCCTAGATGGAATGCAAAGAGGCAAAGCCCCTGGTGAGGATCAGGTAACATCAGACCTGTTGAAAGACGGTGGAGAGATTATGTTAGAAAAACTGGCCACCCTGTATACGAAGTGTCTCTCGACGGGGAGGATACCAGATTCTTGGAAGAATGCCAACATCATCTTGATCCATAAGAAAGGGGACGTCAAGGACCTGAAAAATTACAGGGCCCATCAGCTTACTGTCCGTTGTCTACAAGCTATTTACAAAAGTAATTGCTAACAGAATTAATACGAACTTTGAACTATCAATAGCGTAAAGAAACTATCGATAGCACTACTATCGATACTATTATCGGATAGTGCAATCGATAGTACTGTCAGTAGTAGTAATGTCGGTAGTATTACTACCGGCATTACTATCAATAGCATCAATAGTGCTTTGAAAAATGGGGAGTCCCTTAAGCTTCGCCTTTAAGAGTTGAACGCGATAGCGATGTCCTTTCCCTAGTGCACACTTCAATCACTTTGTGCACACTATGTAATGGGTAGCATTGTTTAAATGATGATGATTAGTGGGGTTTTGTGGCACAAGGGCCATGGGTGGCCAAAGAGCGCCCGTGTCTTTGATGTGGTGTTAGCGATGGCCAATGATTTCGAGGACAGGGTGTATTACGGCTGTATAGAGGCCTCAAATCACGCGCTATATAGAAGCGTAAAAGCTGTGTATAGAGTATAAAATTATGGCAGTGATACGTGTATGATCTAGGGGTTTGGAAAGAGTTGCAAGAGAATATGATATCTACAATTGAGAAACATGAAAACAGCACAGATGCCCTCCTCAAGGCCTTTGAGGCCAAAGGCGGGGAGGCAGGTGCCTATTTAATATAGCTCCCGCAGCAACAACCTCTTTTCAGAGGTTGTGCTACCGATTTCCAGAGTATGTAACCTGAAATCTAGTAATTTCTTTTAAAAACGCCAACACGGATTGATGTTTAAAAACCGGTTCGCTACCTATGAGCATGGATGGATGGAAGTGGTATTTGTTCTCTGAATGCCTAATGGGAAGTACTTTTTTCTTATATGATCTAATTCAGTGCATTGGAATAAGTATGTGCAGGACAGTGAGCGGTTCACCACACTTATCACACATAGGTGTATCACCACCGGACAAAAAATGTGAGTGTGTACTGTGTGTGTGTCCTGTTCTTAGCCTTGTAAGTGTTACTTCTGTGTGGCGTGACCTCGATACTGGCGGCCAATTACCGAGATGTGGCTTTATGAGATGAAGTTTATTTTGTGTCTGCTTGTCCCATAAGCGCTGCCAATAATCCCTGAGGTTTCGTTTTAGAAAGGGTTTCAAGTCAAATGCAGGGACAGCTATGGATGTATCTGCAGTACTTTCGTGGGCCGGATGCAACTAGCTGGTCCGCCAACACGTTTCCTTGGATCTCGCGGTGCCCGGGCACCCAGAACACTACGACATGCTGTTTGAGCGTGTAAATTGTACATAATATTGTGTATAGTGAGCCAAGGACAGGATTTTTGTGTTTCTTCATTGTTTTTAGAGCTTTTACCACACTCAGAGAATCAGTGTATATTACTGCCTTCTGTAGTTTTAGTTGTTTAATGTGTTTCGCGGCCCTAAGTATCCCATATACTTGTGCTGTGAAAGTGCTTGTATTAGTGTGCACAACACTGACATCTGAAAAAGATGGGCCGACGGCTGCGTATGACACAGAAGTGTGACACTTGGAGGCATCCGTAAAGAATTCAGGACAGGTGTACTTGTGCTGTAGTTCAAGGAAATACGTATGGATGTGTGCAAGAGGGGCGTGTTTTGTAACTTCCACGAAGAAAATGTCACAGTCTATGAACTGCCACTGCCACGGCGGGAGATTTGCAGCGGGGCCCGCCAAACGGTGTTCGAAAAGTGGCACACCCATTTCCTCAGCAAGGCCCCTCACACGAAGTGCGTAGAGCTCTCGAATCGAAGGGCGGTTGTGAAAAAGGGCTGTAGTGGACAGATCATTGATTGTGGAGTGTGAGGGGTGTTCTTTGTTTGCATTCACCTTGAGAAAATATACAAATGATAAGTAGGATCTCTGCAGATGGAGCGACCACTCATTCGATTCAACGTAGAGACTTTCTACGGGGCTAGTGCGAAAGGCACCCGTAGATAGGCGAATGCCTAGATGGTGGACTGGGTCAAGCATCTTTAAGGCGCTTGGTGTTGCAGACTGATAGATTATTGCCCCGTAGTCTAAGCGAGTGCGTATGGCTTTTATACAGATCCATCAGACACTTCTTGTCACTACGCCACGAAGTGTGTGACAGAACTTTGATAACATTCATTGTTTTTATGCATTTGTTTTTTAAATACTTAATGTGTGATATGAACGTTAGCTTACTATCTAACATTATGCCTAAGAATTTTTGTTCTGTCTTCACGGAAAGATGTTGGCCATGCAGGCCAATATCAGGATCGGGATGAAGGCCTCTCTTCCGAGAGAACAGGACACAGGTGCTTTTTTGTGCATTAAAACTAAAACCATTCTCGTCTGCCCATTTGTAGCTGGACCTGCCTCTCACACATCGAAAGGTTGCCCGATTTAAAACCAAGTTGGACATCGTCGACATACGTGCAATAAAACATATTTCGCGGGATGGAAAGACGCAAAGAATTCATTTCGATAATAAAAATTGTACAGCTAAGAGCACCACCCTGTGGTACTCCAGTTTCTTGGAGAATGGTCGTGATAAAACATTCCCTACTCGGACACGGAAGTTACGATTCAACAGGTAACTCTCTATAATATCTAGCATTCTCCCACTTACGCCAAGGTCGGTCAGCTTTTTTAATATTCCAAAACGCCATGTTGTATCGTAGGCCTTTTCCATGTCGAGAAACACGGAAAGAAAAAATTGCTTGTGAATGAATGCGTCACGGATTTGTGCCTCGATACGTAAAAGATGATCTGTGGTGGATCTACCCTCTCGAAATCCACACCGGTATGGGTCAAGTAGATGATTTGTTTCAAGGAAGTGTACGAATCGCCTGTTGATCATTTTTTCGAAAACCTTGCAAAGACAACTTGTGAGGGCTATGGGCCTGTAGCTTGAAACTGAGGATGGGTCTTTGCCCTGTTTTAGGATCGGAATAATAATGGCTTCCTTCCAGAAGGCTTCCTTCCTCGTAATGGCTTCCTTCCAGGCAGAGGGAATCTCGCCGGAAAACCATACGGCGTTGTACAAGGAAAGTAGAGTTTTTTTTTTGTGTTTCGAGAGGTAGGTTCTTCAACATTTCACATTCGCAATGCCCACAGACTGTCGCGCCGCCAAGCGGAATTCAGGATCGTCCTCTCGAGGAGGGTCGGTATGACAGCGCTACGCAATCGCTCCCTTGTTCGGCTGTGCTAGCCTCAGTGTTAACGCGTTGGCAAGAAAAGAACACTACGACTTTGCATGTTTCCTGCATCAGTGAAGAAACCGGGCCCTCCGTGACACGATAAATCATCTGATCCGTTCTTGCGAGACGCGAAGTTTTCGTGAAAATACGTGGCAACTCGAGCTTTCAATGGTAGACCACTGCGTACTCATATCAGCTTCGCGAGGTTTTCTGTAGCCACGTAGCTGAGTTAAATGTTATCGTCCGACCTATTTAGTTGAAACTCACCTTGTTTTACTTGCAAATAGCATTCGTCAGTGCTTTTGTACCGCATGATTCCCAAAACAATGTACGCGGGAAGTCACGCGGGCTCGCGATTTGCTCTTTTATACTGCATAATCTCAAATTGGCCAGCGCTGCGCCGCTTGTGTTTGAATATTTGTTGATAGATGGCAGCACACTGCAAGCAATTTGCTTGTTGGCGGGTCATGTGTTCTCTGACGGGTTTCAGAGCAAAAATGTTCTCCGCGCCCAGATAAACGTGGTGACGCGGTGTGATGCTTCAGATTGCTTTCAGCAGTGATGTTGAAAGAAATAATCTTGACGACGAGGATTTCTCACTGGACGTAGAAGGCTGTGAAAGCACCGAGAGCGACAGCGACGATGAACGATCAGCTGCTAACTCGCGTAGAGCGAGTTGCAACTCACGTCCCCTCGTTTGTTAGCTTCTTCACGTTCGTAAGTCCCTTTGATTGTATATGATATATAATATCCTTGAGCAAGATCTAAATAAAAACATAGTTTTTATTGTGCTTTGCATGTAGCGCAATTATTGTGGATATTATAGAGCGCCGCATGCTGCCAACACGATCGAGCTCGACCAGCGAAGCGAAATGGTTAGAGCGATGAAACGTGCAGTCACGGCCACAATTCACGCCTCTCGGCTAATTTCTCCTGTACTTCACCGGTACCTTCCGAACGGCAATGTTGTTCGACGAATTTTTGCAACGTCGAAGAATTCGCCGTTGCAAAAAGCATACGTGCGTATTCTTTTCGATATTCATGTTTCGATCGTGCTGATCGAACCTGCAACATCCGAGTGCAGCGAATTGCGCACTGCTGGAGTCTGACCACGACTGTGACACAAGCGCTACTGAATGGGATGTTAAATGCTCGTGTTCCGTTGAAGAAGCAACTCCGCGTTCTTGAATGCGCAAGTACTGACGACGGCGTATGTTTGCAAACCATCACCACGTTAAACATTCGGTCCCGTGCAGCAGCGATGGCGCTACTCGCTAGCGGCCTACTACAGCACCAAATCTGTCAGGCAGGCTCTGTATATACTACCTCAGAGTGCCGTTCATTTCATACCTCAATTCTGGTTCATGATGTTATCGCAGCCCGCACAAGATTTCGCAAAACATCGCTATGCACGGTAACGGAGTTGAAATATAACCTTCCACACCGCGACAAATGATTAGGTGGCGAGCTTTCATGGTTTGCAAAAGTATTTCGGTCTCATATCCATTTCAGTGCAGCTTATTACTTCATCCGGTGAAAGTGGCACGCGCCGTACGTCTGCATGTCCTATCTGTTCCTATGCTAACAAACGTTGTTGACCCTCCTCCGGGTGCCATCTTGAATCGTGCAGCGCGCCACCTATAGTTCTTGGGCATTGCGAATACAACACGGTCGTAACCTGGGTCGGATTTATTGCAGCAGTTTAGCGATGCCTGTAGCTCGGGTAAACAGAAAGGTTCATTATATGCCTCGTATTTTGTACATTTCCGCTCTAGTTTCTCTTTTTCTATTCTTGTTTTGTAACGTTGAAAGGCTTCAGAGTAGTGCGACGAGCTGGACACCTGTTCGAAATGCGCGCCGAGGCAGTTCGCCTGGTCTTCCAAGCTGTCGCCTTGTGTGTTTACTAGAGGGAGTGAATATGCTTGCCTTCCTATTCCCTACTGACCCTGTTCCAGACTTTACCCTCGTGTGTATATGAAGTGATACCTGATAAGAACTTTTGCCAACTTTCCTCTCTAGCTTGTCGGCGCGTCCTCCTGCCTTGCGACTTGATGTTCTTAAAATCTGAAAGCTTCTCGGCTGTCGGAGAGTCCCGAAGCAACCTCCATGCTTTGTTTTGCTTCTTGCGCGCAGTTCGACAATCGTTATTCCACCATGGCACACGTGGTTTGCCAGACAGTCCCTTTGTTGGTGGGATGCATTTGGTTGCAGCATCAATCAGAAATGTTGTGAAGTAGACCACAGCACCTTCTATGCTTAAGGCACACAAGTCAGTCCGACTTAAGAGAGTAAGTTTTTCGAAACTGTCCCCAATCGGCTGTGTCAGTTTGCCATTTGGGAACGTGTGGGGCACACTGATTTGCTACTGGTGCACTGAGAACTATTGGGAAGTGGTCACTTCCATAGGGATTCCCAATTACTTCCCAGTTAGGGAGGGGGAGAAGGGACGGAGATGCAATGCTGAGGTCTATGGATGAAAATGTTCTATTTGCGAGGTTGTAATATGTTGGGACTTTCTGATTCAGAATGCATGCGCCAGAAGAGAAAAGGAACTATTCAATGAGACGACCTCGCGCATCGCAACGAGAATCACCCCAGAGACTGCTGGGTGCAATGAAGTTCCCCAAGGACTAGATAAGGTTCTGGTAGCTGATCTATAAGGGACTGGAATTCAGATTTTTGTCAATTGTGGTGTGGGGGGTATGTAGACAGAGCAAATTGTGATGAGTTTATTGAAGAGAACGGCTCGAACAGCCACTGCCTCAATGGGAGTTTGAAGAGGTAAATGCGTACACGCTATGCCTTGATTGACTATAACTGCTACACCACCGGATGATGCCATGGCATCATCTTGGTCCTTTCGGAAGATTACATAATTGCGTAGGAAGTTTGTGTTTTTTGTTTTAAGTGTGTCCGTTGTACACACAGCACTTCTGGATTGTGTTTGTGCAGGAGTTCTTGTATGTCATCGAGGTTTCGAAGAAGGCCTCGGATGTTCCACTGTAATATTCGTGTCTGAACCTTAAACATAAAAAACTGCTGTGTGTACAAATGGGAAGTGTGAAGTGTTCAAGTGGGATATTTTGTTTCAGGAGGCAGGACGGTCGTCCGGCCCAGTTATTGGCTTCTTTGTTTTCTTGGCGCGGTCCAGAGAACTGCGCCGGTGTTTCGGCACCAGAGGTACCGATGCCGTGTCCAGTGCCTCCAAGGAGGCACTGGATGCCCGCACGTGCGGGCTAGTGTTTGGAGTTTCGGGCCTCGCCTGGTGTGACGAGGCCTTGAGACCCGGACGACCCTGGGGTCGATGGTCCCTGTTCGCGAGTTGGCGGAGTAGACTGAACTACTGCCGCCTTGGGGGCAGGCGCCACAGCCGACGGGTCTTTCTGCGCAGACCGAAGTGGCGGAGACCGATGCGACGCTGCCCCCCGGCGCGCCGCATCAGCATAAGGTTTGGTGTGAAATGGTGAGCACCTTTTACGGTCTTCGCGGAAAGAAATGTTCTCTTTGTACTTCAATGCGATGATATCCTTTTCTTGTTTCCAGTTTGGACATGAACGTGAGTATGCAGGATGATTGCCGTCACAATTGACACAGTGTGGTGTGCTGGCACAGTTGTCAGATGGATGACCTTGTACACCGCATTTAGCGCAAGTTTGATGACCACGGCAGCTCAGTGATCCGTGGCCGAATATTTGGCATTGAAAGCAACGTCTTGGATTGGGAATGTACTGTCTGACATTTAATTTAATGTAACCTGTTTCGATGGTCTGGGGAACAACACTGGATGCAAATGTAAGGATAAGATGTTTGGTTGGGATTTTTTTGCCTTCTCTTCTAATAACGATCCGTTTCACATCAGTCACGTTCTGGTTTTTCCATCCCTCTTGCAGTTCAGCTTCGGGCAAGTCAATGAGGTCTGCTTCAGAAACGACTCCGCGTGAGCTGTTCATAGACCTGTGGGGTGACACTGTAATGGGTACACTTCCAAGTGTTGTGAGACTGTTGAGCTTTTCATATTGCTGTTTCACTGGGATTTAGAGAAGAAGGTCACCGCTTGCCATTTTGGTTACCTTGTAGCCGGGCCCTAAGGCTTCGGTCAAGGATTTTGCAACTATGAAAGGAGAAATAGTTTTTGCGAGTTTGTCAGGGTTCTGGCTGTGGAGCACATGAAATTTAGGAAAAGTTTCTGTTGGTCGGGTAAGGGAATTCAGTATTTCATCGGTACGTATCCCTCTTCTGAGGGTAATGATCAAGGAGGCGGGGGAATGGAGGTGTTTCCATGATAGTTGTGTGCGTTTCGGCAGCAGTGGCGGCCACCCACCATGGAGTCCAACATGGGGACGCTGCAGCACTTACCATGTAAGGCTGCAGACGCCAGCCGTGCAATTCCGCTATAACCTAATATACTATGACCAAGAGAGGACACATATACATGGTTAACCCAAGCCGCCTACGAAAATGAGGAAGTAATTGAAGGGAGTAGCGGACAGGACAGGAAGGAAAGAAGAGGGAGAAAAGAAAAAGATCGGAGACGGGGGATAGGAAAAGGCGACTGCCGATTTCCCCTGGGTGGGTAAGCCCATGGGTGCCGTCTACGTGAAGCCGGGGCCAAAGGGGTGTGTTGCCTCTGCCGGGAGGCCTTAAAGGTCCAAACACCCGGCGTCGGCTCAACCCCCCAGGATCCCCTTTTCCCCGGACACGGTAATGCCACGCACGGCGAGGCGTGGGAGGGCGCTTCAACCCCCCCCCCCCCCCCCGTTAGCTCGGGTCCGTGGTGCCGCCACACACCAAACGCCTGCTTGCGCAGACGTCCCTGCGGGGGGGCATTCTTTAAACCACGAGCCGTTATGCGCGGGATGTTTTCGAACTTGCTATGCACCCACTACGCGGTCTTAAGGGAATACGCGCAGTAACGTGAGCGCCTTTTGTAATGGGTACACTGCTTTGAACCACTATGTCGTTGTGATATTCACATCTTTTGACGCCCGATGGCAATGCACGCTTGTACCACGCATTATTACTGCGATATTACATGTTGTATTGTGACGCCTGTATACAGGACGCGCGTGTTTGCAAAGTATGAAAGTTATTTTCACTGCAATTCCAAGCAGAGGAATTTATTTTCAATGCGATTCCAAGCAGAAGCGTCGCTGTGTGATAGAACGCCTTCTTGCCACGCAGACGGCCTGGGTTCGATCCTCACTCGGACCCGGAAATTTTTATTGTTTATTTTATTTGCATCTTTCGCGATTTTTCGGTCACGGACAAGATGATGATTTTTCGCTCGCAACCAACGACGCCGCCACCGACACCGACGTCGACGCCGGAATTTCTGCGAAACGAGCTCTTTAACGCTATCGCGTTAATATCTCTACTGTTGGGCGGCCGGGGCGAAATTTTTGGCGAAATAAGTATTCCAGCAGTGAAAATGCGGCAATATGTCCATCAATGAATTTATATTCAAAAGTAAGCAGTTGCACCTTGCAATTAACAAACCTATTTTTTGATATTATGACTTCAAAATTACAAAATGCGATACAAATTTTAAGCCGCACAGTACCGTCCATTGTAACTGTCTCGTTTCCTGCACACCTGAATCATTCAACTTAATTGTCATGTGTCAGCCAAAAATCATGGTGAAGGAGCGCAAGCATGTCAACATTCGTGCCCTTCAGCCTCTTCCTGCTCCACACACTCGGAAAATCAAGTTCATGCTGCAATGAGTTCGCGCGGTTGATTTTATACTAACGGTCCGAAGTATAAAACTATCGATAGTATCGATAGTATAAACTATCGATAGCGCTATCGATAGTTTCCTTTACCATCGATAGTTCGATAGTACAGAACTATCGATAGTATCGATAGTGCCATCGATAGTTCTGCATCACTACTGCAAGGTCATTGGAAAATGGGAACCGAAGCTCGAATTGGCGCAAACTATTCACGTGAGACATCTAGTGTGAAATCTTTATACACCATCGCATTATCGACAGTTCACCAACGCACCTGCTTTCGCGCCAATATTACGCGGGTAAAAGCGTGCACGGCGGTGGCCCCGCAACGCGCCGTCGATGTTGTATTATCGGAGCTCTTCGCCTTCCCGAATAGGCGAGTCCAATTTGACCAATTCGCCGCATACGTACTGGAACTGTCCTACTAAATCTGTGCCTCAAGCTATATCGTCTTTATTAAACAAAAGCCATTCTATTTATTTAGTACGCCGAAGTGTTCTCCACACGGACTGTTTTTTTCCTCGTTTGCACCAGTGGACGCACGCTGCACCTTGATTATCAATGCAAATGTTATTAGGGCTTACAGGAAACCGCATCTCAAAGCGACATATTTTGCCTTCAGCAGTGCAGGACACAATCTGCAATCAGCGAACAATCACACTTGATCATTTGTTGCATCATTCATGTAACGAGGGCTTCTACAAAGACGCGCATAACGGTAACTCGTTCATAGACAGTTGAATTTTGGCGACCGCAACAGCCCTGCGTACGCAGGCTTCCAATGGACGTTACCCGCGTCCGCAGATTTATGAGTCACTTTCAGCACGGAGCCAACGAAGCCTCCGCGCTAGCGCTATCGAAGATGCGCACATTTTCTCGAACGCAAAATTGACAAAACTGACAAAACTACCGTACATGCAAGCGCATTCCATGCAACAAGGTAGGTAGAGAGGAGGCGCCGCCGCCACCGTCGCGCCGAGGTGGCCGAGGCGCCGACGCGACGGTGAGCCCCGGCGCCCCGCCGGCCCCGCTGGTACAGTGTACTAGAAGGGGGCAGCGGAATGAACGAAGCGGCCGTGCCGCACGGCATGGCATGGCCGAATCAGCCGCGTCTCGGTAGATGTTCCGACAGGCGATCGTAGCGGCGGCGCTGTAGTTGATGTAGTCTGTAGTTACTTTGTCAAATTTGTACAGAAGCTCCTGAAGCTCCCGAGAGCGTCTGCATTTGGCGCTCGCGCGTCGTAGCCTACGAAATCGTGTAATTGCGCGTTTCGAGTGCTTTTAACGCATTACTGAACTTTAAACGCTGTCTCAACGCTTGCCATGCGTCATGGTGCGTAGCAGGCGTTGCATATTCCCGGAGTCCGTTTTTGAGAACTAGCTTATTTCAAAAGATATGATTTTTTGCGCCTATTTTCCCATTCAGTTATGGCAGGGCGTGCTTGCTGCCGCCGAGAGATGGCACCACGTATGAATGTCTCCAAATCCTGGGAATGTTTAACAAGTGATGGAAATGATAGACGCGCACCGCTGAGGCGCAGCCTAGGCGTGAGTACTTTTGCATCCTCTTTCATTGCGACTCAGGCACAGTGTTCAAGCTCAGATCCTGCGGAGTTTGATGGCAGTGGCTCGCAACATCGAGACGCCCGTTAGCCCTGTCGAACCCGATGAACGTGACTTAGTTGAAGGGCCCAACATTTCCGAATCTCCGGAGGTTAGTGTAAGGAGCCAGCTGATGGCTTGGGCTGTGAAGCATCGCATCAGGAGAGCGGCAGTGAATTCACTGCTTGACATTCTCAGGCCGCACTTCACTGATCTACCTAAGACACAGTCAGCTCTGATGTCCACACGCCAAAATGTACCACTTGTACAACTCAGCAATGGTCAGTACGTCCACTTCGGCCTTCACAGCGGCTTAGTGCGTGCATTGGACATGTGGCATTTAACTCCCGATGGTGTTCTGTCGATATCGGTCAACATCGATGGCCTGCCTCTCTTCAAAAGCAGTTGTACACAAGTATGGCCCATACTTGTACAGGTTCACCACCCGCGCTGTAAGCACAGTGATGTTATTTTTTCCAGTCGGGATATTTTGCGGCACATCGAAGCCAGCTTGTCTTCACGAATATCTCGGAACCGTTCATTGAAGAACTGGGTGCTTTGCTGTCAAATGGTATTCATCCCAACTCCACAGTCTATAAGGTATATTTGAGAGTCATTCTCTGTGATGCACCAGCGAAGGCCTTCGTGAAAGCCACAAAATTGTTTTCTGGCTACTTTGGATGCGACAAAGTGCTGCACTAAGGGCAAGTATCTTAATGGGCGTGTTACTTACCAAAGCACGGACAGCGCACAGCGTACTGATCAGTCAATTTGCTGATCAAACTCAGAAGGAGCATCACAAAGGCACTTTCCCCCTTAACATCAATTGGCATCCCGATGGTAACACGCTTCCCATTAGACTACATGCATTTGGTCTGCCTTGGAGTTAAGAGAAAGCTTATTGGCTACTGGTTGAGAGGTCCACTCACAGTGCGCTTGGCACACTTCGCAGTTATGCACATATCTGGAAATCTTGCAACATTAAGACAGCACATAACTAGCGATTTTGCCCGAAAACCCCGAGCACTTGACTTATTCGAACGATGGAAGGCCACAGAGTTCAGGCAGTTCTTGCTCTACACAGGTCCTGTTGTTCTAAAAAAATCTTGTCCACGGGTTTTGTATGAGCATTTTCTGCAGCTGCATGTGGGCATTGCCATACTCTCCTGTTCATCAGTGGACTGTTTCATAGACTATGCCGATCGCTTGCTGCGCAGTTTTGTAGACAAGTGCAAGTCTATCTATGGGAAAGAGTCCCTAGTGTACAATGTACATGGTCTAATTCACTTGGCCAATGACTGCCGGCAGCTTGGGTGCTTGGACAACTTTAGCTGTTTTGCTTTTGAAAACTACTTAAAAGATCTGAAGGCTCACGTGAGGTGCGGGAGGAAGCCATTGGAGCAGCTGTATGGCAGAATTGTCGAAGCACAAACCTGCTCAGTTGTTCGCGGATGAATCGACTTCTCAATTCGCTGCACATCGAGTCCTTTCCTCATCTTGCCATTCCAGTGGTCCAGCTTTGTCGTACCCTGCCCTGAAGCAGTACCGTAAAGTGCTGTGGAAAGAGAGTGTGATAAGCTCAAAGGTGCCTGATAACTGTCTCTTGTTGAGTGAAAACAGGATTGTCCTTGTCAACAATTTCCTGTTATCTGGATCTGAGATACTCATCGTTGGTAAGCTGTGCAAAAACGAAGGGGACTTCTACACTCACCCTTGCAGGTCATCGTTGTTGTGAAGTTTTAAAGTCATCGCGTGGCAGCATGCTTGAAACATTTTAATTTTCCGACATTGTCTGCAAAGGCCAGCTGTTGCCCTTCAAGGGAAATTATGTTTTTTTCCCACTGTTTCACCCCTTCTGACTTTCGTGCTGGTGCTGTTCTAAAGCAATTGGAATATATATTTCTTGAGATAGGCTGCATAGTACAGCTGTTATCCTTCAAGGAAAAGGATTAGTGTTTTCGTTGTTTCACTTCTTTTGGTATTTTATTTTTGTGCTACAGTTGTAGGAGCTGCTGTAGCATTCAAACACCCTTATGTATAACTGAGATCATGTTATTGTATTGCGAGCGTGACTATGCAAACCTTACCCAGAACTGTTGATGGGACGTGCTAGTGACTGTGAAGTGCTAGTGACTGTGAAGTTTTACGAAGTTCCCTTGGTAGGAATACTAAAACTGCATATGTGAAGTGTTTGTGGCTGTGGAGTGTTCAATTGCAAAGCGTCAACTCTGCAGCGCACTTCCGCCTGCCTGCAACAAATGTTCTACGGAAAACCGTAAGCATGATCGTTTGATGTGAGCACTTTGAAGCATTTTCCTTGCATGCTTTGTTTATGCATGCTCATAAAAGCTGTGCTTAAGGAGCCTAAGCTGCCGTTTCTCTTTAACTCTTGCATGTCAGTCAAGAGAAACAGCGCAGCACCTCTATCTTTTTTTCTCAGCCCAACTGTTAGTTATTGCAATACCCGGTGATACAGTGCGAGAAAACATGAAACATGCATAGTGTTGTAGGCATTTGCTGTTTTGTTGTGAAAACCCCAACATTTGGTTGGTTGTAAAGTAGCTTACTGGAGCATGTTTAGCTATCGCCTCACGCTGTCTGCTCTGTCTCTCTATTTGATGTTTGTTTTATGTGCTATATCTTATTACCGCCTATTAAGTACAATTTCGTTCCTGCAGGTTTCACATTGTGGAATTCGTTGATGAAGGCAGTACATACGTGGTGCCCAAAAATTGGGTCAAGGGGGGGACACTTATGATGCCATTTGTTTTTGGCCACCCACGACAACAAAGAAAGAAGTTGACCGCATGATCTTGTCAGCGGTGCCTGTAGAGAATGACTGGGAATGTTACAATGCAAGAATACTTGCCACCAAGAGTGAGCTCCTTGGTTTTATATCTTTTAAAGTAAACACTTAAAACAAGATTGACTTAGCCCTTTTTGTTTGTAATGCATGTGCATCTTTCCAATACCGACATTTTTAACTTTTGATGTGCGCGTAGCTAGATATTTGCAATATTTATGTAACATAGCA
>JALIZH010022427.1:0-21355 GCA_030522465.1 Rhipicephalus appendiculatus
GTAATTAGGAGAACTAAATTAATTAGATTTTTAATTGGTGGAGTTTAGCGGTAGTGCCAAGTGGGAAAATTGGAGTCCTTCATACAAAGAACCCATTGCAGCTTTGAGGTTTTGAAAAGTGGCCTCTAGTTATAATTGCGAAATAATGAAATTAAAGCAAAATCAACGGCGAAACCGCGTTTGGTTTTCCGCATTTCAGTTTAAGTTTCGCTGCTCAATTTGGCTGAATTTCATTATTTCGCAATTGTTACTAGAGACCGCCTTTTCAAAATCTCAAAGCTGCAATGGGTTCTTCGCATGAAGGACTCCAATTTGACATAGCTGCCTATATCAACTAATTAAAAAACTCATTCATTTAACTTTGTTAATTAATGTCTCATTCACCTATAACTCATTTACCTGATTTTTGAGAATATCGGACACATTTCTTGAAGCACCCGGCATATGCTCATATATGCTGCGGCTGCGCTGTCACCTAACCGATGCTTCAGTCTGGTATGCCCCGTATAGAGGCAGACCGCTGTAAGTGTTCATGTCACATAGTTCGCCCTCGGGGATTCATCGCTTTTCATACATGAAGCTTGTTTCGGCATCGCGGGGACCGCGCGCAACGTGTGTTCGGTGAACGTATTTTGTAAACAGATAGCACTCGTAAACAATTCATTGCCTTATTTCGCCCTATTATTATTGCGATAGCAATTATATGGACACTCGCGGCTGGTTTTCGCCGTCGGCGTCGGCGTCCGCGTCGGCGTCGGCGTCATTTGCCGTATATGTATATGTATATATATAACCGGGCCCGCCCGTCGTTCGTGAGCGTGAAAAAGACGCGAGGGGGGGGGGGGTCCCTCGAGCGACCTTCGATTTTACGAGCGGGGGCGCGCGCTTTATCTCCCCTTCTCGGCGGCCGGGCCGGCGTACCCTTCTACGTGCTGCGCTCTCAACGCGAAGAGAATTCTCTTAAACAAGCGTTTTCTAGAGTTGCGTGAGATCGGATCCAAAAAGAGTTAGCTGCCAGCCTCACTCCGTATAACATTACAATTTTTTGCTATCGCATTCATTGCTTCACCCTTGCGGTGAAACTCTGACTTTTTTTTAACTGTAAACACTCACCTTGTTTCGAAAGTATTCACAGAAATGTCCAGCAGGGCTTCCGCGTAATGTTTTCATAGAGCGCCGACATCCAAACGAGCGGGCCGGCGTTATCCTACCTTGCCCACGAGAGAGGAGCGTCCGACAGAGGACGACTCCGGAACTCCTTGCCCCCCAATAAATGTCAGCAAAATGTATATGATCATTAATGAGAAGTGCTTCGGACGCCTAAACAATAGTTTAACATTTCTGTATAAAAATACCACCACAAAGTTCGACACAACAGCAATAAATTGAACATAAATTTCAACAGAAAATGCAGCAGCAGATCGACAAAAGGGCCAAGTAGGCTTTTTCCTTCAAATGCTGCTTAAAAAGTTCTAAGCATCCAAGCAAATTTGATTTTAAAAAATCACAGCATATCCACGGAGTGAATGATGATGAGTGGGCGAAGCTCTGGAGGTTCATCGGTAAACTGTGAATCTTCCGTGAATTTTCGTCCAGTACATCATCAAAGACGTGACAAACACTGTGTGTATATACAAGAAATTTTATTTATTCGTAAATGGTAGCTAGACGTGGCTTCCGGTCCCCACTAGAGCACTGCACAGGCCGGCTTTTTCCGGCCCGGGCCCGGCCCGGCCCGAAAGCGCCATGCTCAGGCCCGCCTGAGCCCGGCCCGGTGTTTTTAAATACGGCCCGTACCCGGCCCGGGCCCGAAAGGTTTGGGCCCGGCCCGACCCGGCCCGGCCCGGCCCATTTCAAAAAATTATTTTTTGAGCATAAACGAGGCGCTGTCCAATCTTCGCTTATAGTGAAGATACCAGCCACGCACAAGATAGTTCCTGGACAGTGTTGTGAGAACTTATGACAATGTCACGATTTTCACTGGTACTGTGTTTACCATCGGTTAATTACGCCCGTAACACTTTTGCGAAAGAATTGCAGGGGGGACATATGAGGAGGCACAGCTGGCTGTCCATGCACGCAGCGCTAACCATGCAATGTTATTATTTAAAAGTGAACATTTGAGAGACTTCTCTCTGGTTGGGAAGGAAATAACTTTGGGAAATCGACACCAACCAACTTGTTCAATTAAAGTAACAACAAAGTTTTACTTTAAAATGAAGAGTCCCGACGTTTCGGGTCCAGCTCGGACCCTTCTTCAGGGGTGACTGAGTGGCACCAGGGATCAACAGAGTTTTTGGCGCCTTCTTCTCAAGGCGGGGGGTGACGCTTGTTTTCACCGATGTGCCGTAGTCCATTGTAGTAGACACTCGGGAGCGCGCCAGCCGACCGGTTCAGGTTTCCAGGAGTTGCCTGAATATGCCACGACTCCACGAAACGCCGCTTGTGGAAGCTGATTTCACAGTCGACGACGCGGGAGTTGTTAAAGGCGATGCGGTGGTCGTTCACCTCGCTGTGCTCTGCCAGCGCGCTCCTTTGTCGGTCAAACTTGCGGACGTCGTTCCGGTGCTGTCGCAGCCTCTCTGAAAGGTTTTTTGTCTCGTCCACGTACGACGCGCCACAATCCGCACAAGGGATAGAGTAGACCACTCCTTGCGCTTTCTCTTTAGGTGGCCTGTCTTTTGGGCGCGGGAAGAAGCGGCCGAGAGTAGACGTTGGCTTATGCGCCACTTTTATTCCCTGCTTCGAGAGAACACGTGCGAGCGTTTCGCTGGTGCCCTTGACGTAGGGAATGCAGACGCGCCCATGCTTTGGAGGCGACGGGTCAGTGCCCTCTTGAAGGGGTCGGGGGGAACGGGCCTGGCGGCCTGCAACCCTCGCAATGAAAGCTTTAGAGTAGCCGTTGTTTAGGAGGTCGGATCTGATCTTCTGTTCCTCATCTGCCCGTTTATCCTCCGAAGAACAGACCCTCTGTGCACGGGTGAGTAGAGATGATACCACCGCTACCTTATGGTGGAAAGGGTGATTGGAACTAGCGTCGAGGTAGCGACCGGTGTGAGTTGGCTTCCGGTACACCGAGAATTGCAGCAAATTTCCCATCTTTGTAACTAGGACATCAAGGAACGGCAAACAGTTGTTTCTTTCCCGTTCCACTGTGAACTGAATGGCCGGCTCGATAGAGTTCAGGTGGGCTGTGAAGGCGTCCACGGCCGAAGTTTTTAGGATGCAGAAACAGTCGTCGACATACCGTAAAAATACCTTCGGAGTGATGCCAGCCGACTGCAGTGCTCTTCCTTCCACCGCTTCCATCACGAGGTTCGCTGTTGTTACAGACACAGATGCCCCCATCGCTGTACCAGTTAGCTGTTTGTAGTATTCTCCGTTGACGGAGAAGAACGTACTGCTGAGACAAAAGTTCAGCATGCGGCACAGCTCGTCAACGCTCAGGCTTGTTCTGGCTTTGAGGTTCTCGTCACACTCAAGGGCCTCGCGCGCTGTGGCCACTGCTAGTTGGATGGGTACGCTTGTGAAGAGGGAGACCACATCAAAGGACACGAGGCATTCGTCTTCGTCAACAGGTACTGGAGAAAGGAGCTCAACAAAATGGCTGCTGTTCTTCACGTGGGTGGGCGTGTTTCCCACGAGAGGTGCCAGAATCTTGTGCAAAAAGCTCGACAGGGCTCGGAGTGGAGAAGATGTGAAATCCACAATCGGTCTCAAGGGAACACCGGGCTTATGGGTCTTGGGAAGCCCGTAAAAGCCGGGCGCACTGCCGTTCCTGCACATCAAGCGAAGGTGCAGAGCTCTGGCCTCCGGGTGTTTCACGAACACGTCCCTTAGGAGCTTGTTGAGGTCTCTCTGTACCTGTGCTGTAGGGTCCTTCTTTAGTTTGCTGTATGTGCCACTGTCAAGGTGGTCTTGAACCTTGCGGTCGTAGTCTCCCCGGTTAAGGACAACAGTGGCGTTTCCTTTGTCCGCAGGCAAGATGACAATTGCGGGGTCCTCGCGCAGCTCCCGTAGGGCTCGTTTTTCCTCGGTAGAAAGATTGGATGGTTCCCTCTTACTGAGGCCGTGTGCAAGGATGCCAATCGCCTTCAGTCTCACAGATTCCCGGACACTGGAGTCAAGATGACGGATCCCGTCCTCCACGGCTGCCGCGAACTTCGCCAGGGGAGGTCGACTTCCCGAAATATTGAAGCCGTGGCCTTTAGCAAGGACGCTAGTCTCTGGCGACGACAACTTCCTGGACGAGAGGTTGAAAACAAAGTCCGGGGCTTTGGAGCTCGGTGGCTGCCTTGGCCTCATCAGAGCTGAGAGCTTCTTACCCTGGGAGGTGCGCTGTTTATCCGCTGCGCTTGAGGCGACAGAGCACGCGAAAGAGTTCACAGCGGGAAAGAGACTAACAAGGCGGTGCTCCAGTTGTCGACGAAGAAAGAACAAGTCCAGATCCATCCTTCTCACCGCTGCTCTGCATTCGTGGACACGGGCGATCACCAAGCGGCGTTCGGCTTGGGCCAACACCCTGTGACCCTCGCTGGTGTGGACGAGAGGTTTGGTGCGAAGGCTCCGGGGCACCAGATTCCGGTCCCGGCATGTAGAGAAGAAGTCCAGATGCGTCTTGAACACAGCGATGCTGCGTGTGGTGTTTACGTAGCGTTTTGCGGACACTGCTGTCTCTGGGCCGAAGTCAAGGCGTAATGATTTAAAGGTGAACATTTGAGAGACTTCTCTCTGGTTGGGAAGGAAATAACTTTGGGAAATGGACACCAACCAACTTGTTCAATTAAAGTAACAACAAAGTTTTACTTTAAAATGAAGAGTCCCGACGTTATTATTGCATTTCAAAGAACGACTACAACATACAGCGCCCACATAAAGTGGAAAAACAGCGGACATT
Organism: Rhipicephalus appendiculatus; assembly: GCA_030522465.1. Lineage (NCBI taxonomy): Eukaryota > Metazoa > Arthropoda > Arachnida > Ixodida > Ixodidae > Rhipicephalus > Rhipicephalus appendiculatus. Next base: position 4,898 of record JALIZH010022427.1, read on the forward strand.
TATAGTCGAGCTTACATTAATTGCTGACAAGCTGGGACTATTGAGTAAATAGAGCAGAACATATCCTGCAAACTTGGTTTATTGCGCAATGCAACGAGAGAGAGAAAAAAACGTGCTCTAACTACTCCTGGGACGGTTCGCCAGGCTGGGTCGCTTGTTCCGACTAAAGGAGGAAGAAAGTACACCTTTCTTGCATAACTTGTCACTCTCCTTAAACTCGACGTGTCCGAAAACAAATCGTGACGCAGGGGAGTCCAATAGTAAGGTCATATTACGGTTACCTAACAAATCTGTAGCAGGGCCAATTGAATATTTTTCTTAATTTCGTTACATAAAATTAAAACGAATAAATCCATCAGTCAATGAAACGAACTTTTATTTCTCCCAAATATATATAAGAGGATGGTGGAGAAAGAGCCGCATAAACTATAGCTTAACAAACCTGAAACGCGCAGCTCGCGAGCAAGTCGCACTTACGAGAACACATACGAATGGATAGGTGCGTGTGCGTGTAGGCGCGGGATGCCTTCTAGCGCGGCCTTAGTAGAATATTCTTGATCTTTAACGATGATACCCCGATTCCCCCCTCAGATACCCGTAGGGTCCCGTACTTTGACTAACTCGATATAACGAAACAAATTTCGAGATCCGTCCCGATTTAACAACCCTTTTTTTTTTCGGAAAATGAGATAGAGAATTGATCATTCTTTGTCTATTTTTAGATAACGCCCCAAAAGTTATTGATTGCGAGCAAACAGCAACATCGCGGAACACATTTGTCCAATTTAAACTGCGTGGCCATTGCTACACTCTCAGTCAAATCCCGGCTAGAATACACGCCTACAGGCAGGAAATCCGGTCAAATTATGGCCGCATCTAGTCAGTTCGTTACGCGGCTCCGTAGCCGTGTCCCAGAAGAAGCGGCCCTATTCTAAGTGGCCTTCAGAATAGCCGTGGCGACGCTTAGACGGGATTTTAAGTCAAATTTTTTCCTGGCTAGGTACGGCCTGCGGTTACTCGTGACGGCCCTGTACGCGGCCTGTCTGTAGGCGGCCCTGATGCGGTTGCGAGAAAAAAAGTTATTTTTTGACGCTGTCAACCGTTTTCTCGCCAGTTTGACGGTTGTAATTATCACTTCGGGTAATTAGAAGATGAACAGTATCACAATCATCAACATCTGCGACAACAACATGCAAATTACGCACAGCACTGGAATCGAACTCGGGGCCGCGTGCACTGAAAGCAGATAACTTACCCATTGCACCACAGCGCCACCGCAGGAATGCTCGTTTTTTCGCGGGGCTATATATCTACCATGCCGTTTGCAAACAGTCGGCGCGACGTTGAACTTCTGTTTTTGTGCCATGTGCATGTGTTTGAGCGTGCATTAGGTCAGCAAATAGTTTGCGGGGCTTCATGAACTCCAGACAAACGCGGTAAGCACCTTCGGCTCCGACTTCGGTTCGTAATTCGCCGTGCCGCAAGAACGATTAACGTGTGTCCGTGTGTCGTTAAAGCTTCTCCGTGAACAGCGGTTGTTTCGCTCAACGAAAATTCGCGAATGTAAACCAGCGTGACGAGGATATCCTCAGATCTCGGAACCCACGTACATTTTTCCCATGTGCGTGTGCTGCGAGCAATTTCCGTTATTTATGCCGCGACGTACACGCGTGTCAGTGACAGCAGCCCGTTCTCAGCTGTTCGTGTAACGTTAACCTGCTTTGGCACATTAATGCTTGAACGGGTATTTTAAAGTGCCTACACTAACATTTGCACTTAGTGCGCGTGAACCGTCGCTAGCCGCACGTTGGGTCAGCAGCACCTTTTTAGCAGTTCGACGATCATCTGTTTCAGCAATTACCACTTATGCGCGCTATTTCGCGCGACACAGTGGTTTTTACTCAGCATCACACCGCTGTTCAAGTGAATGTCGAAACGTGCGCCAAGATCAAGTATGACGTACACAAATTTGCCACGGACAAGTTTCCCTCCAAATAAATAGTCGATGCTTTTGCACGTCTCTTTCGCGAACGTCCGCGTGTAGTTGGGGTGCAGAACGAACTTGAAATATTGTTGCTGCATGCCTCAATAAAACAGCTGATTTTCAGAAAATGAGGATATATTATAACTGGTACATTGTCACAGCAGTACACAGGTTGGCTTGATCGTGGTTCAACGTTACAAATGCCATGCTAGAATACGAGAACTGTAGCAGATATTCAAAACTGAAAAAAAAGTCGGTGGCATATGATCTCCTGCTGCCTGGTGCACCTGCACTCGATTTTCGAGTTCACCATGCAATTACAGAACCATTAATAAAAGTTCAACCCACCAATTTTCAATCAATGTGGATCACTCTCTGTCTCACTGCCTTCCGTTTATTCCTTTTGTGCATTGTTTTCCAAAAATCACCTGTTCAACTTGTTTTGTAGAACACGAGCATTGATATTGATAGGCCAGTGTTTCAGGAATCTGTTTTGCATGCACAAGTACTTTCTTTTTAATGCGTGACAAATGTCATAACTCGATAACTGATCAAACAAATGTTGTTTGTCGTCTTTTATTGGAATCAAAACAGTAACACTGGGGCTTGCCCAAATGCAGGGAGATGTATGATATCCTAAATAAAGTGTGCCGTAAGCACTGGAAAGTGTTTCAATCGCTTCCTGCGGTTGACTGGGTGGCACATCGGGCGGCATGAAGAACACGTCCTGCGTAGATCTCGACCCTGAAAAACGTACGCGGTTCCAGATGTTGAAAAGTTACACAAGCTGGCATGCCACAATTAAGTCACGAAACAAATGCGAGCCATGAACTGAGTAAATTGAAAACAAATTTGTCACAACGTAATGTGTACACATGATAACATAAGAAGCATTGTATTCCGCGAAAAAGCGCATCTACAATGGGATGTAACGAAGATTACACACAAAGCATGTAAATTCGGGAGTAGTTACTGCTGCGCTTAATGTTCTCTCGCAAGTATAACACGATCAATGTATATATATAACGGGCGAAGTGTGCCCACCCTCCTCCTATTTTTTTTTTTCGTTCACTCAGCAAAATTGGATCCTGCACATGCATCAGCAGATATCACGACACCATCAAAGAAAACAAAAAGGCTACTTACCAATTCGAGCATGTTGTACTGGACTGTGCCCGCAGTACGCCCACCAACCAGCCTGGTATGGTGCGGCAGGCTCATTGTTCCCGGCGCGGCAAAATCCATCGCACTCACATTGCGGCGCATTACATTGCCCTCGATACACACCTTTCATATCCATTGATGAAAACATATCACCCAGCGGCAGGCGCAAAGCGCGCAGCCGACGCAGTTTAGCGCTTTCCATAAGCTCTGTCGCCTGCACGTCTCGTGATGGAGCGGCCGCGCGGCGAACACGAAAGTTCTCAGCTTCCGCGATGCTCGTCTGTCGTTTTTTTTTTTTTCGTTTTTTTTCCTTCACGCACGCGCGCCGGGCGAGCGCGGAGCGCGCGTCTCAATTCTTCTTTCTTTTTTTTTTTTTTTTCGTTCAAGCGCATGCGTGGTGCAGTTGTTTCCGACGCTTGTTCACCGCCGCCCTGCCGCTCAACGGCTCAACTCGCACGCGGATCGGCCTGCGGGGCCGTATGCGGACTTCGGCCGCTTACTGCGATAGTTTATAGGCGGCACTCCTCAAGTTCGAGGCCGCCTGAAGAGAGTAACGTATACTTCTCTTCGCTGGGCTGTCCATAGCCGTGATAATAAACAGTACGTCGAAGGATGCTGCCTATATCGAGGCTATTATCCAGGACCGTACTGAGAGTGTAACACAACGCAAGTAAGCCAAGATCACCGACTTCTTTGCTGGGAAATAAATATGTTGTCACCTGTGGCCCTTGTTGTTGAGGTAACAGAGAGAGGAGCAACTTTATTGAGAGAAGCAATTTTATTTGAAGCTAACAATTTTTATTGCTTCATACACCCTGGAGGTGGCGGTCGTTTCCTAAGGCCGCTATTTCATTTTTCGCGCCTTTACGCTACGCAAATATGATGCCATGGTAGCTTTCCGGATGCCGCTACACCATATAATCGAATGTACCGAATTAAGTAACCGCGAAATGCCGTCTTCGGTTTAACGAAGTTTTCGATTTAACGAAATAATTCGCGGCTCCCCTCAAATTCATTAAATCGAGTTTTAACTGTATTTGTGTGTTGCAACAGAAAAGTCACTACAAAGCGCAAGATTAATACGAAAGCGCGCGTGGTAACGTACGGCACCTTAGCACTGCGTCTTACAAAAGAGGCGCTCGGTAAGACAGCTGGTAAAGAAAGCAAAAATGCAAAAAGAAAGAAAAAAGTGTACAAGGCGCGAAACCAATATCCATTCACAGCAATTCAGTCGGACGTATTAAACCAAAATGAGGAAATTAGTGACCTGACGAAACACGACGACGTTCTGTCTACAAACTTAAAATGAGTGTCCTGGACTTTCCTTTCGCACTGTACATCTGTGATAGTAAAGCTTTGTGACTGTAGTAGAGCGAAGAAAGCTTAAAAACTGCTAACTTACCTCAGAGTCAATTCCAGTTATGTCATCGACTGATGAAGTAGCCCTAGCAACTCATGAGGCTATGAGATCAAGCCCAGTTGAAGAGCTGGTGGAGCCGATGAACAGTGTAATCGACGCCAATATAACGCTCGGTGACGCTGAGGTTTTCTTAATGTAACGAGCAGTTCATTTACAGAATTGCAGAACTACACTCGGCACCGTGACTCTGGTTATCCACTTGGCCCCTTTTCAAATGTCGAGCCAGAGAGAGTGAGTTGATATTTCTGCAGGAATCACGTGACTCTCGTTAAGCGTGCGTCGATTGGCTTCCGTGATGAAGACGCTGCCGTGTGCGCCGTACTGTACATATCACGCGTTCGGCGTTCGGCGCCGCTGCGGCGCTGTGGCTCGCCAACGGAGACAGGCGCCGTGGTGGCGCGGCGCCTACACCTCCTCTCTATGTCTATCCTCGGTCTTTTAAAATTCGTTGCGTTGGTTGCGTGCCTCGTAGTTTTGTGTTCGACCGAACATGCGTATCTTCGTAGTCGCGTTGACCAGTCTACAGAGTCACGAAGGCGGAAGCAGGCGCGCCGGGCATGCGAGCGTAGCTGCATACTCGAAATGTTTCCCATGATGCCGATGGGCACATCTTATATGCACTAATCTGGGCAGTGCACCGTTGCTTCACTCTTGCCGCAGTGCTCCTCAGCTATATCATTTCTTTTGATACACGGTACCCAAGTACGTGTTTCGCTCAATATAATGGCGGGAACATATATGAGACAATATCCAGAAATTATATGTAACATACCGACGGAGGCAAAATGCGAGACGTCTTGTATTGTGCGATTTCAGTGCACGCTAATGCACTTCAGGTGGTCTAAATTACCCGGAGCCTTCCACTGCAGCGTCTCAGATAGCCTGAATAGGTTCGGGACGCTAAATGCCCAAAAACAACAAAGCCAAACAGCATTACGCGCCATTGCCGACAGTGTATGAGAGTCGGGCCTGATACGGGCCTGACCCAGGCCCGGGCCCGGCCCGGGCCCGAAGCTCATGGGCCCGAAGCTCATGGGCCCGAGCCCGGCCCGGGCCCGATCTAACAATTACTTACCCGGCCCAACCCGGCCCGCGGGCCGGGCCGGGCCCGGCTTTCGGGCCGGCCCGGGCCCGTGCAGTGCCCTAGTCCCCACTCATTATAACGGCTTTATGGTCGGTGAAGTGGAGGGACAGGGGTTCTTATATGGCTCCGTAGAGGATTCCCAGAGAGGAGAGAGGGGTGAGCGTAGAGGAGAGAGAGGAGAGGACGCACATCCGCTGTGGGGATGTGGAACGCGGACGCCGCTCAGTAGAGTAGAGGATTCCTAGAGGAGAGAAAGGGGGTGAGCGTAAGAGAGGAGAGAGATGGGACGGGCGCGCCGCTCCGTACAGTAGAGGATTCCTAGAGGATAGAAAGGGGGTGAGCGTTGGAGAGGAGAGAGGGCTCCCAGACAAAGGCTCAGCCACAGCTTCCTGCGTAATGCCAGCACTTGGTAGGATGGCGTCCTGTCGTCTCCCCTTTGCGGCCTGCTCTACCGCCGCTGAGACGGCCGGTCTCCACCTGGCAGTTGACCTCCTGGCGGCAGACCCCCCAATGTGCACCGTGGCTCTCGTGTGCGACTCAAGAGCCGCGTTGGTGGCCATGGCGAAACCAGAACGGGCAGGCTTCGGGACGCAACTGCTCGTCACCAAGCTGCATGCCCTCCTTGCCAGTGGCGTCGATGTTTCTCTGCACTGGGTCCCATCTCATGTGGATATTCAGGGCAATGAGCAGGCAGACGCACTGGCGAAAGAAGCGCATCACTCCACCGTCTCTGTGTGCCGTGCCGTGGTCGCCTCCGACTTTTCGAGGCTCACATTGAGACGGCTACTACTACACTGCCACCCCGACGACCGTGTGGCCAGGATGGAACCACCGACCCGGCTGCCTGATCGGGGTCTCACCAGGAGGGAGAGGTCCCTGCTACTGCGTCTACGCATCGGCTGCTCCTGTCCTGCGGCCCGGAGTCATCGGCTTGGCAGAGCCTCGTCCCCTGCGTGCACTGCGTGCGAGGCGGACAAAACCATTGAGCACCTGTTGTGTGTATGCCCCGCGCTTCAACCACAACGAGCCACCTTGCTCGCCACACTCCGTCGCCAGGGTCTACCCGCGGCTACACAGAGGGACCTCCTCTTCCCTGCACGGCATCACACCCAGGTCTTCAAGGCGGTTCTTCGCTTCCTTGAGGACACTGGACTGGACAACCGGCTATAATAGCCGCCGGCCGCGTCCTCGGTCATGGACGCCATTTCTCTTTCTCTCTTCTTCTCCTCTCTTTCCCACATCTTTAATGCTTCCTCGGTGCACATGATGGGAACTAGAGGTGGTCTGGAACGCGCTTATTCTTCATGGTCATCATCGTCATCGTCATCATTATCACGAGATACTGCCGGTTACGCCGGACGCAGGACAAGGTTAGACTAAGAGGAGCTTCGCCCCTAAAAAGCACATGAACTGGCGTATTTCCTTTTTAATTTAGCGCATCCTTCTTGTTCTTGAAAGCACTTCCGCCCCTATTTGTGTTAATGCTTGTCGGTGGCATTGTTGGTTTGCCAGCATTGTAACGAAAGAACAGCGCAATAAGGCAGGGTCGGAAGGTGCACACACACGAATGGGGACTCACAACCAATTTTAGATCTGAAGCATCTTATGGCGAAGCTTAATCCGGTGGTGGTGGTGTGCCGCGTGCCCACCCTTACTGCGCATGCGCAAACCCTTTAAAAAAAAACCTCCTCTCCCCCTCTCTCTCCTCTAGGCATTCCTCCCCGCGGCAACCACACCCTCACTGCGCATGCGCCTCCCCTCCTCTCTCCCCCTGCTACGCTCCCCCCCTCTCTCCTCTGGGCATCCCCGCCCGCGGCGTCCACACTCCCCACTGCGCATGCGCGTCCCACCTCTCTCCTCTCCTACGCTCCCCCCTCTTTTCTCTAGGCATCTCTGCCCGCAGCGTCCACACTCCCACTGCGCATGCGTGTCACCCCTTCTCTCTCCTCTCCTATGCTCCCCCCTCTCTCGCCTCGCGACGCCGACGCAGGCAGCGTCTGCTAGCGAGTTTCTTGGTTGAAAAAACCGACTGCTCGCGCTGCACAACCGTTCACTGGCCACCCCGTATATATGGCAATGGGTCTTGACCTCCAAGGTGGTGCCGGTGGGAGATTTCTCCTGTGCGTTGTTGAACAATAAAAATTCGCAGCGTGCGCGTTAACTAAAAGCGGAGTGCGGGTCTCTGTGTCCAGTCGGAGTCTTCTGTCTCTCATTGCCCATTAGCAGCGATTGGCATGTTCCAGTAAGAAACACCGCTCCATCACTGCGTGCTTTGCGCCTCCCCAGTTTTTCTCTCCTGCGCAACGCTGCGATGAGCGCCAGCGTCAACGCCGCCGCCAGTGTAAGCGTTAGCGCCCGCTGCTTCACATCTACACATGGTTCCCTTTAGCGGGAGATGGTGTAATTTTTTAATTTGCTGCAGCGCTTGAAATATATAGCATACCCACGAAAATAACGAATTGTTCAACAATGAGTGAAAAACAGCGCTAAAAGACGGGACAAGAAAGAACACGGGACCACGTTCTTGGTCCCGTGTTCTTTCTTGTCCCGTCTTTTAGCGCTGTTTTTCATTCGTAATCATGAACCAACCAGCCCAAATGCGTACCTTACTGCTGTTCAACAATCTCGTGCACTTGTCATCCACTCGTAACAACCTCTTAGTCATCTAGCTACACAAATCTACAAACTGCTTTTCGCTCTGTCAGTGCTAGTGACGCCACATTTACGCATGCGCCATCCTGCTTTTCTATGCTTGCAGCTTCGATTATTATTCCTTATTTTCGTCTGTATGCTATATATTTAAAGCACTGCGTCAAATTAAACTCAGTTGTGAGTCAGCACTCGTGTGTGTGCCCGTTCCGTCCCTACCTCATTGCACCGTTTTAGGGGCGAAGCTTCTTAGGGTTTGGGTCTGTTCCTCCTCTGTAGTAGTAGTAGTAGGTAGGTAGCCACGTATAGTGGAATGTACCCACTCCAAGTGATAAAGATGACGATGACGCAGTACAGTGGAATGTACCCACTACACGTGATTACGATGAAGTATAAGCGCGTTCCAGGATAGCGGAATGTACGCACTACACGTGATAACGATGACGATGACGCTGATGACCATGAAGTATAAGCGCGTTCCAGACCGCACATTCTATATTTAACTATGTATGCCGTGGGCAAACTCTCGAAATAAAAAAGAAAATTCTGCCATGGATGAAAACGATCGAGCTTCGCCCATTCATCATCATTTACTTCGTGGATATGGTGTGATTTTTTTCCATACTATTTATTTATTTATTTATTTGTTTACGCATTTCCCCAGTTACTTACTTATTAGTCAATACATTTATATCACTTATTCGTTTATTTATTTATTTATTTAAAAATATTAATTTAGCCTATGCTCCTTTAAGGGGCCATGACAGGGTCACACGAGTAATTGGTGGCTTTCATCAAAAAATAGAAGCAGAGGGTATGTTATGTCTCTACATATATGAAAAGTGGACTGTAAAAGAATATTTCAGTGCAAAACGATTCCTGGAAGGCCGGCTTTAAACAGTCCGTAACGTCATGCGCTGCATGGAGCTGAGCCGTCGTCTTGTACCAAAGTTTTAGCCTCTGCAATTCGTTCAGTTTCCGCGCCAAGCTGAAGAAAGCTAAAAATATATCATATTTCACGAGCAGCTGACGACCACTGAACAATATTGTTCGCCGGAATGCAGACGCTCGCACAGCAAGCTGCTTGTTACGTCACGGCTCGCGTGTGCGTCAGTGCTGCCCAACTCTCGTGCGGCTCGCGTGTTTCGAAAAATATTCAATTACAAATTAAGTGCTCGACCAAATGCGCTAAAATTTCGCAGTTTATTTGTGAACGCACGAGGATTAATCCACATGACAGAGATTATGATCGAAAATTGGATTTCATGGCCCCTTTAAACATTTCGCAACCGTTGACGACTATACTCGTCATCAGCAAAAATTGGTCTCACATGGAACCAATGAATACTATGCTCGTCATAGCAGTCATTGGTTCAATGAATGCTATGCTTGTACTGTGCGTTGAAAAAATCGAGAAAAATTCCAAGCACCAGTTTCTTTTCCTCAAACGTTTGTAATAGAAACTCCTTTTGGGTCAGCAGGGCTAATACAGTTGATGTTTTATATGCGAAGCAGCTATTTGACTAGGCTGTGTAACGCTGTCCCTCCGTGCGTACGGACGAACGCGCCGCAACGCGCTCCCCTCGCCGCAGGTGTTGGAGCGGCGCCAAGTATGTCACGCCGCAGCTGCGCGTTGACGTCACGCTCCCCTCGCAGTGCGCGCTGACGTCACTCTCTCCCTCGCCTGCCGCGCGCTCGCCGGAGCGCCCGCAGCTGCCGCCTGACGCGCAACGACAAGACCTACGCCAGCCATCGGTTCAAACGAATGTTCCAGCGCTCACCTGCAGCACCCGCGTTAGCGCCGTTCAACCCGTGACGCCACCCGTGCGCAACGCTGCTGCTTCGCATCCCATCAGGGTTCCCTTTGGGAAGATGGTGTAAATTTTTCTCGGAGCAGTTTGTTTTTTTACGAAAACCGAACTGCGCAGGACTTATGATATTTGAATGGTCAGTAAACGAACAGAACCGTGCTAAAATCACCTTTTCTAAACCTTTCGAAAAAACAGGCAACACTGATACAGGGCGGTAAATTGAAAGATCACTCTTGTCGCCTTTTCTTTTAATATTACTGTGACCTTTGTCGTCTGCAAGCTACGAGGGAAAACGCCTGTTGCAAAACACATATTTAAAAAATGCACTGTAGATAAGATGCAATTATATCTATGACGAATTTTACTGGTGCTATTTGAATACCAAATGCATCAGTGGCTCTGCTGTTACTTAATGACAAAAATGAAGAAATAACTGCTTGCGGTGTAAACCCCTTTAGGAATAATGGCTGACTATTAGGTTAGTTCATGTACGAGAGGTTGATACCATCAGATGCCTGACCAAGGGACAAAAAAATTTCGTTAAACGCATTACCGAGATGAACCCCTTTTCGTTCATTGCCTTCTTTTAGGAGTGTGGTCGTTTTCTCAAGCGAAACACCCGCGGTCATTGACAAAAAGATCCAGTGGCCCTTCCTTATACAATGTCATGACTAGGGCTCCGTGTTTTCCGATAAACCCGAAAACATCCAATAAGCACTCGCCGGCAAAATGTGTGACCATTAGGATTTATCCGATAAACTCCGATTTCAACGTCTAATCTGACCCTGTTTCGTTCTTTTTCAAAAGGGCACGTTCTAAGCGGTTATTGATACATAGACAGGTTCGGCCAATACAAACTTTACCTCGCGTCAACAGTGTATCGTAGACCGTACCTATCGCACATCTAAAGGCTCCGTGCAACACTTTTCCAAGTAATCATCGAACGGCTTCATTAAGGGAGAATATTGCCTCCCAAATTGACTGTCGCAAAAGCTTTTTTTAGAATCCGTCATGTACGATTGTACACATGTTTTAACCCCTTTTCTCTCTTTTCATACCAGCGACACCGCTGAAAGCTACGCGTGCGGGTGGGGGAGGGGGGAGGCTGGCAAGAAGTTACGGGTGTTAGACGACGTGCGTCATGATCTCGAGCATTCTTTAACACGAAAGTGTTTTATGCCGGGGTCCACCAAGACTTCACTGACGTATTTCCGTCACGGATATGACATTGAAAAATGTAAGCTAACAGATGACAAAGAAATATCTACAAGAAAAATTTCTGTCGTCAGGAATCGAACCCATGTTCCCCTCGCTCCGAAGCGCGCGCCGCTAAACGACTCGGCCACAAAGCATATACGTTCAACATACTGCTAGATGCATATTGCAAATGTCTGGGACCATGCGCGTGTGTGCCCGACGAGGAGGACGAAGGGCTGGTACCGCTCGCGCTCGGAGCTCAGTTGGTCAGCGCTGCAACAGCTGCGTTAAATATATTAACGCAATAGCGTTTAAGAGCTCGTTTCGCAGAAATTCCGGCGTCGGCGTCGGTGTCGGCGTCAGCGTCGACACCGACGCCGATCGTTTTGATGTGACTATCAAAACGATTTCGTAGTTTAAAGCCGGCCACCCATTACAAACGGCACACACCTTACTGCGCGTATTCCCTTAACACCACGTAGTGGGTGCATCGCAAGTATGCACTAAGTGGTTGAAGTAGGCACTCAAGACAGGATGTCGCTATCGCGTCCAACTCCCCGTCCTCGCCACGAAGCTTCGCAGCGGCCGCACCATCTAATCACCGGCAATGGCTTCCAACGACAACAACCCGTCTCCCTCAACACCTGCGCCGCCCTGGACCACGTACGTCGCGGTGCCCAACCTCCCGCGATCCCGGTATATTCTCCGCTCAAGCTGGCCTTGACGTCGACTACTGGCTCAACATGTATGAGCGAGTTAGCCAAAGTCACCGATGGGATCCTACCATGATGCTCGCCAATGTCATCTTCTACTTGGGGGGCAACCCCTCGTGTCTGGCTCGACACCCACGAGGCCGAGATCACCAGCTGGGACACTTTCAAGGAGAGACTACGAGACATCTTCGGGGACCCAACCGGTCACCAAATGGCGGCACGAAAGGAACTCGCTACCCGTGTGAAGTCACCAACCCAGTCGTATGTCTCGTACATACAGGAGGTGCTCGCACTGTGCCGGCGAGTGGACGAGCAGATGACCGAAAGGGACAGGGTGGGTCACATACTTAAGGGCATCGCAGACGACGCTTTCAACTTGCTGGTCTACGCCAACGTCTCGACCATCGACCTGATCATTAAAGAATGCCGTCGCTTCGAAATGGCCAAAAACCGCCGGCTTCTGCCTCAATTTTCTCGGCTACCGAACACGGCTGCCACGTCAACCTGCAGCGATCTCGGCGCCACACCACCCCCTCAGGACAACGTGACGCGTATAGTTCGACGCGAGCTTGAAGCAGCAAGTCCGGCGCCATTTCACCCACTACCACTCGACCTTGGCACTGTTCAAACGCCGCCGGCGGTCTCGCTTATTCAGGCAGTTGTGCGCCAAGAAATTACCAACCTTGGTTTCCCTGTCGCCTGCTCCGTCTCTCGACGTGACTCCAGACCACGGTGTAAGAAGTAGCTTAGGTGACTGAACGGCGCGCGCTGGGCGAGGGCCGCTGCGGCAGGCTTAGAGTTCTCCTTTCTCCGCTCGTCAAGAGAGGGCGCTAGAAACTTGTGCCCGTTCACTAGCTTCGCGCTCTCAGACAGCACTAACCGATTGCAGCTTTGTTCATGGCACGTTGTTGTTGCGCGCCGTGTTTTGTGAACGCATTGTTCATTTGTCTGCCAGGTAGCTCCCAACCTTCGAACTTTTTCATGAGCCTGCATAATGGGAACGTGCTTCGTACTGTTTTGTAACACCGGTTACAAGTCTTGCAAAAGAAAAGTACTCGCTGTTCAAGCCGCCGAACGATGAAGCAAGACTTGAAGCATGGAGAGGAGCAATACCTCGTAAAGACCGCGTGCTCCAAAGAACGGATGGCGTTTGTGAGAAGCATTTTGCTTTCCGTTTTATCCTGAAGACGTGGTCTGCGGGAACTGACGACCATGTGCTGATGTCTGGAACAAGAAGAGCGGGCCTTTGAAAAGACGTTGTGCCGTCAATGATCGAAGGTGCGCCAGGCTACCTGTCCAGAAAGATTTAAAGCCCTCGAAAGCAAGTGAAACAGCTAGCGCTTCCTGTGGCTGCTTCGGTGAGTACCTGTAACAACGATAGCAGCAACTTGCTGCCATCTCGTTAACTGCAAAACCAGGGGCTGGCTCACGCATCCAACCATGCACCTCTTTGACATTTTCAAATACACCGAGGAACAGTTTACCAAGTATGCAGGTGACAAGAATGCATACGACAAAACTACTGATGCCGTGTTGTAGAATTTCCACTTCACATTTCCTTGTGGTACGCACAAAGAAGAAATGCTTGCGAAGTTGCTACAGTACTATATCTGTCTACGTACGCGTCAGTACTGTAGGCAACTGAAGAACAGACGCTTCTAAAAGAACGCTTCTAAAAAGAAAGCGTTCATTAGGCGGACTTGCGCCAACTAAGAACCGTACAACTCGGCGCCGGCGACAGCAACAAACGTGCTTGGCGGTAGTCGAAGAACAGAGTGCTTGATGCTTTAGGCCGCGCTTAATTTAAAGGCCGTAAAAAACTTTCGAGATAAGCGCCCGCAAGTAACGACAAGAATGTGCAAGAATGTCGAAGGCACTGCTCCAGATTTTTGTGGTTACTTCTAGGCACATCTCGTATCGCGCACAAAAATGATGAAGTCGTGTGGCGGTAACTTTCAACGCCAATGATCCAAGGCTTATCCCCCCGAGGTGCGTTGCGCCAAAGGTCAGAGGAACAACAACAAAACAAACAGTACAAAGCTTTCGCGGCAATATGAGCGGAATAGCAAATAGAGATGCCGCTGGCTTTTAAATCAGTGGCGCCAGGTACAGCTGATGAAAAAACATCACATACGTCATTAAAAAAACACAAGAACGTTAACATGTATAATCACGTGATTGCGACAGAGCGCGGTCGCACCACAAGCTGTTCCATAATCGTATAACTTAATGTCGATTCCAACGTATTGCTCAGGCCTCGGCTTACGTTGTTCAGAAAACTTCATCAGTTATATGCAGTCTCCAGCCAAAGCGAACCGCACGTCGGCAATTGTTCCCCAACCTAATATGTTTCTCACTGCACGTGGATTGCAATTTGGGCAACTGATTATGAACAATAACTAAACGACTATAGCCTCATAATACGTACAAATCGCTCCTAGGTCTTTGACAGCGCTGTGCTAAAAGCGAAAATTTCGTTGCCCTCGGCAGAGCGGTTCTACACCGTGAACGGGCACGCACAGGGCATGCGGGAGGCAGAGCCAAAGGGCATCAGTTTCGCGCGCCATCTGTCGGCGCTATCTGGAAGGAGAACCTTACCGCGGCGCGCCCAGCGACCGCGCTCGCTCACCTAAGCTGCCTCTTACACCGTGCTCCAGACCGATGCCAATGAATACACCCCGCCATGACCCATACTTTCCACCCCGATCCCGCAACCCGACCCAATGGAGAACAGCAGACGACAAACCGATCTGCTTCCGCTGCCACCGAGTTGGTCACGTCTCCCGCTACTGCCGCACTACTTGGACGCCCACATCTTGGAGCCAATTTCCTTCTTGTCCTCGCCGCTACGCAGACCCTCATTGGTATTCGACCAATCGTGTGCGCCATGCTGCTGAAGCACCTGACGGTCGGTCTTCTGCCCGTTCGCCGTCACCTCAACGCCGTCGTTCCCCGTCGCCCCAACCACGCCGCTATTCGTCGCCGACCAACTACTCGTCCTCTCGGACGGAAAACTAGATCATGCAGCTCCTGGAGGTAGTGCTGCATCATTTTCGACCGACCCAAATCCTCCATTGACGTTATCCACTAACAGGAACTTAATCTAAGTCCATATGGACGGTATTTCTTTGACGTCTTTAGTCGATACTGGAGCTCAGGTGTCCATAATCAGTGCCGATCTCTGTCGCCGACTCAAAAAAAGTACTCACGCCTGCTAGAACGAAATACGTACGCGTCGCTGATGGTGCAACTATTGCCGTCATTGGAATGTGTACCGCTCGTATTAGCATTGCCGGTCGCCACGTTCCCGTTTTATTTACCGTGCTCAACCATTGTCCTCACGACCTCATTCTTGGGATGGACTTTCTGTCGACGCATTCTGCCCTGATCGACTGTTCCGCCGGTACTCTTTGCCTCGCAGTTCCTCTTCTTCCAGATACTCGCCCCCGAACTCCCGAACAGTCTCTGTACCACAGACTTCCACCGTATACCCCCTAAAGCCCTGACATTCGTCGAATTGGCCTCAGCTTCACCCGTGCTTGACGGCGACTACGTCGTCACGCCTATTCCCGATGTCCTCGTGGCGCGTGATATCACTGTGCCACACTCCGTCGTAACCGTAGCCTCTAACCGGCTATATCTTCCCATTACCAATTTCGGCTTCACGAAGCAAGTACTACCTCAGGTAATCTCGGTTGCCACGCTGCGACCCTTAACAGATGACCTGGTCACCACTTTTGCGGCTGACGTATGCTCAGATCTCCCGTGTTGCCCGCAAGACCCCACACACCTCGACACGGCCTTACGTCCCATGATAGCTCCGGACCTCAGACCTGAGCAATCGGCCGCCTTATGCCGCCTTCTCGCTTCCCTACCGTGACATATTCGACGTCGACAGTCGTCCACTCGGCCAGACATCCGTTGTAAAGCACCGCATAAACACTGGTGATTCTCTTCCCATTCACCGCCGACCATATCAGTATCTGCCGCAGAGCGGAAAATCATTCAACAAGAAGTCGACAAGATGCTAGCCAAGGGCATTATTGAACCCTCATCGAGCCCTTGGGCGTCACCCGTCGTGCTTGTGAAAAAGAAAGACGACACGTGGCGCTTCTGCGTCGACTACCGCCATCTGAATCGAATTACGAAAAAGGACGTTTACCCTTTGCCCCCGAATTCACGACGCTCTTGATTCCCTACACGGCGCACGATACTTTTCATCAATAGACCTACGCTCTGGGTATTGGCAGATTGCTATGGATGAGAAAGACAAGAAAAGACTGCGTTTGTAACTCCCGATGGCCTATACCAGTTCAAGGTTATGCCGTTCGGGCTCTGCAACGTCCCAGCCACGTTTGAGCGTATGATGGACTATCTGCTACAAGGATTCAAATGGACAACCTGCCTTTGTTACCTCGACGATGTCCTTGTATATT